>PPNW03000020.1:0-224246 GCA_003708315.3 Groenewaldozyma salmanticensis
TTGAGCCTGTTGAGCCTTGGATTCTTTAAAAAATTCTGGCGCTGCGCGCGCCCCCCAAAAAGTGTATGTTGTATAATCTGGCAGGTTGAAAGGACCCGCTGTAATCGAAAATTTAATGTGGGAACCAGCTTAGTACTCCAATGGATCTACTTAATAGAAAGTGTACTTCTCGATTTACTTGTATGTTGATAATCACATAATTGTTGACACCACTGAATATAACTTTCTAGACGCTGATACCTACTTTTTATATCTTCATAAACATACTTTACCGCAGTGAACTGACTAGAAGAGGCTAACTGTCTTGAGGTCCTACAAACCACTGAGTGGTAGCGATATGGATCAAGAAGTAACCAGCTACATTAGCTCGCGCTTGTTTACTTTTGATACTGCTTGTAAACCATTGTTTCTTAATCTAACTAATAGACTCCGGATTACGAGGATACCTCGCCTTTGCCATATGCTTTTATTGATGGGGATGGAGATTTGACTGGGCTTCAGTCCGATAGCGTTGATGTATCCGACAGTGACGGCAATGAGACTGATGAGAATGACACCGACGACGAAGGACTAAACATTGGGACAATTGCGTCCGAAGAGAAAGTCGCGTCCATTGTTGCTAGTAGAAATGGAAAAGATAATTATACAGAGTTTGTTTCCAGTTCTAATACAAGTAAAGGCTTACCAACAAGTAGCGTGAATCATTCTGACCGTGTGAGCGAGAGTTATCTTTATGATAGCACTAGTGGTTTTGAAACTCCTATAATAAGCAAAGATAGATTTGCCAATGACACTCTTATTGGCGGAATTCCCGCTGACAGGAACAAAGAGCGGCCACAGCTCAATGTAGATTGGAATCATGACTCCTATCCTGCTTGGGGCAGCAATAATTGTATTGAAGTGGTGATTACTGTGGATGAAATCGCTGTCATTTTCGGACTGCTCAAAAGACTTTTCGGGTTTCAGCGAGATAACATGAGAAATATGTTTGATCACTTACTTATACTTCTTGATTCTAGATCCTCTCGTATGGGGCCGGAGTTGGCCCTTGCTACTGTCCATGCTGATTACATTGGAGGCGAAAATGCCAATTATCGTAAATGGTACTTGGCTTCTCAGCTGGATTTAGATGACGCTGTTGGATTTGACCATGTTGATATGAACAGTAACATCAAGAAGCAGTCGGCTAAAAAATCTGGTGGTAAAGAAGACGTTGAGTCTAATAAGAAACCTTTCCCTGTTGATTTTGACACCAGCATCAAAGCAGCTACTAATGCGTGGTACACAAAAATGAGTAAGCTCACGCCAAAGGAGATGATCACTCAGCTAGCATTGTATCTTCTTTGTTGGGGTGAGGCAAATCAAGTGAGGTTTATGCCTGAATGTCTTGACTTTATTTTCAAGTGCTGTCTAGATCATTATCAACATACAACGGCGTTGGCCCTTAACACTCAAGCTACAGTGGGTGGTTTGGAAGAAGGTTATTATCTTGACAATATCATCACTCCTTTGTACAGGTTTTATAGAGATCAAATGTACGAGTTGGTCGACGACAGCAATACTTATGTTCACCGGGAAAAGGATCACCACAGTATTATTGGATATGATGATATGAATCAGCTATTTTGGTATCGCGAGGGATTGCTAAGGATTGAACTGAAAGATGGTACTCAGATACTGGATCTTCCAAATTACAAGCGCTTTCTTAGCCTGAAAGACGTTGAATGGAAAAAAGCTTTCTATAAGACTTATAAGGAAACGAGATCTTGGATGCATATGGCCACAAATTTCAGTAGAATTTGGATTATCCATACCACAATTTTTTGGTTTTACACTGCATTCAATACACCATCTTTGTACACAGTGGGGTATCAGTATACCAAAAATAACCAGCCGCCTCCGCAGATTAGATGGACTATCGTTTCACTAGGTGGTGCTTTGGCATCATTTATCAGCATTGTTGCAACTATTGGAGAGTTTTTGTTTGTTCCTCGACAATGGGCTGGTGCTCAACCTTTATTTCCTCGCTTGGCTTTCATGATATTCATACTTTGTTTGAATGTGGGGCCCTCAGTCTACATTTTGTACTTTAGATCTTGGGAAAAGGAGGACTGGATAGCTACCGTGATTGCCATTTGTCAAACTGCGTTTTCACTGCTAGTAATTATCTACTTTTCTATCGTGCCATTGGGATCTATTGTTTTTGGGAGTTACTTGTATTCTAAAAGGGATAAAGGAGCAGGAAGAAAATTTCTTGCTAGCAGATACTTTACCGCCTCCTTTTATGAGCTGGAAGGTAACGACCGCCTTATTTCTTACGGGCTCTGGGTGTGTGTCTTTGTGGCCAAGTTGACTGAGTCGTACTTTTTTCTGACTTTGTCATTGAGAGACCCTGTCCGTGAGTTGTCTGTCCTGAACTTCCAGAACTGTATTGGCGATGCTCTTATTGGGCCCTGGTTATGTACACAGCAGGGAAATTTTATTCTCTTGGTAATCTTGATAACTGACCTGGTTTTGTTTTTCTTGGATACATATCTGTGGTATATCATATTTAATACCCTTTTCTCAGTTGCTCGTTCATTTTATCTGGGAGCATCTATTTGGACACCTTGGCGCAATATCTACTCAAGACTACCAAAGAGAGTTTACTCTAAAATATTGTATACCGGGGACATCACTGCCAAACGTCGCACCAAACATTTGGTGGCACAGGTATGGAATGCGGTTATTTTGGCAATGTATCGAGAGCATTTGTTACCCATGGAACAAGCCCAGAAGTTAGCTTTCCACAAAGATACCTCAAAGTCTCCCGGAGAACGATTACTTATAGAACCAACTTTTTTCGTATCCCGCGAAGATCAGTCCTTTCATACCTCTTTATTTGAAGTGCAATCAGAAGCGGAAAGACGGATCTCTTTTTTCGCGCAGTCGCTGGCTACACCTATACCTGAAGCTTTGCCAATTGAGAGCATGCCTGCTTTTACTGTTTTGGTGCCTCATTACCGCGAAAAGATAATGCTTTCACTGAGAGAAATTATCCGTGAAGATAATAATTCCAAGGTCACTTTGCTTGAATACCTCAAGCAGTTGCATCCCCTGGAATGGGAATGTTTTGTCAGAGACACCAAGGGGCTCATGGCGGAAGACGAAGTGTTTCTGGGTGTAAACGAGCAAGATAGCTTTGAGGAACAGAATAGTGACTTGCCTTATTACTGTATTGGTTTTAAGACTTCTTCACCCGAGTACACACTACGAACTCGGATGTGGGCGTCATTGAGAACTCAGACATTGTATCGAACTATTTCTGGGTTTATGAATTACCCAAGAGCGATAAAACTTTTGTATACTGTTGAAGATCTCCATGAGATTGCAGTCAAGGCAGAATCTAGACCAGAACTCAAAGATGTGATGGAGGTCTTGCTCAATAATTTGGCGAATCGGAAATTTCGGTTCATTGCCGCTGTTCAAAGGCTCTCTGATTTCACTGACGAAGAAAATAGTAATAAAGAGTTGCTGCTGCGAGCATATCCTGATTTGAAGATTGTTTATCTAGAGGAGGTTAAAGACCCTGGTGGTGGCGAGCCTACTTTCTATTCTTCAATGATTGACGGAAGCTGTGCTTTCAATGAGGAAGGGAAACGGAATCCTAGATACAGAATTAGATTATCGGGAAACCCGATTCTTGGTGATGGTAAGTCAGATAATCAAAACCATGCACTGATATTCTACCGTGGAGAGTACATCCAGCTTGTTGATGCAAATCAGGACAACTATTTGGAAGAGTGCATCAAGATTAGAAGTATTTTGTCCGAGTTTGAAGAAGACGCTGTGATGCAGCATCCCTACAAGAAAAAAGATACTCATGGCAAATCTGGCTCCTTTGGAACTCCTGCTCCCGTGGCTATCTTGGGGTCGCGAGAGTACATTTTTTCTGAGAATATCGGTGTGCTTGGAGATGTAGCCGCAGGCAAAGAACAAACTTTTGGAACTTTGTTTGCACGCACTCTGGCTAAGATTGGCGGGAAGCTACACTATGGGCATCCTGACTTTCTGAACGGTATTTTCATGACTACTAGAGGCGGGGTTTCCAAGGCACAAAAGGGTCTGCATTTAAATGAGGACATTTATGCAGGAATGAACGCGTTAATTCGTGGCGGCAGGATTAAGCATAGTGAGTATTGCCAATGTGGTAAAGGCAGAGACTTGGGCTTTGGCTCCATTTTGAACTTCACCACAAAAATTGGCGCTGGTATGGGCGAGCAAATGTTGTCACGCGAGTATTTCTATCTGGGGACTCAACTACCTCTTGACAGGTTCCTCTCATTTTATTACGCTCACCCGGGATTTCACATCAATAATATGTTTATTGTGGTTTCCTTAGAACTCTTCCTCATCACCATGTTGAATATTGGCGCATTGTTCACTGAGGGGGAGAGCTGTATTTACGATAAGAACGCTCCGCGAACAGATGTGCATAAACCTCCCGGGTGTCAAAACTTGATCCCCCTGATGGAGTGGGTTGAAAGGTGTGTTTTGTCAATTTTTGTGGTTTTCTTTATATCATTTTTGCCGTTGTTTGTACAGGAGTTGACTGAGAGAGGGTTCTTCCGCTCGGTTACTAGGCTCGGTAAACATTTCGGATCTCTTTCTCCCCTATTTGAAGTATTTGTGTGCCAGATCTATGCTCAGTCATTGGTTCATGATTTATCCATTGGTGGCGCTAGATATATCTCCACGGGGAGGGGGTTTGCTACTACCAGGATTCCATTTACTGTTTTATACTCGAGGTTTGGAACTGCTTCAATATACTTTGGTTCTCGGTCTCTTCTGATTTTGATATTTGTGAGCAAAACAACTTGGAAAATCTCTTATTTGTGGTTTTGGGTTACCACCATTGCGCTGTGCCTAGCACCAGTTGTGTACAATCCTCACCAGTTCTCTGCTGCAGAGTTTTTTCTTGACTATAGAGATTACATTAGATGGCTCGGGAGGGGTACTACTAAGTTTCACCAAAACTCATGGATTGGCTATGTTAGAGACAACAGGGCCAAGATCACTGGTTATAAGAGGAAAACTTTTGGTCCTGATGAGATCTCTGAGCGAAACGCCAAAGATATTTTGAGACCTAGTTTTTTGAACATTTTTGTATCTGAAGTGATTGGTTCTTTTCTGCTTGCTTGTACCGCGGTGATACCTTACATTTATATGAATTCTCAGAATGATACCAGAGGATTCGAGCCAGTAAATCACGCCTTGTTACGACTAGGCTTTTTTGCCTTGGGTCCCATTGTGATCAACGCTGTTTTCCTGACGATTTTTTTCTCACTTTCTTGTGTTTTCATTTCGGTATTGTCTAGGTATAACTGGGGTATAAGAGCTGGAGCTGTGATTTCCGGGATTCTTCATGGATTTTCTGTAGTAAACTACTTTGCCTTTTTTGAGATTCTGTGGATGTCCGAGAGATGGAATTTCCATCGGTCTCTGGTAGCTCTTATTGCTGTGGTACTGGTTCAAGGGTTTTTGTTCAAAACCATAACTGTGTTTTTCTTTTCCAGGGAGTTTAAGCATGACAGAGTCAATCGCGCATGGTGGAGTGGTAATTGGGTTCAAGCAGGGCTGAGTTGGCGTATACTGAGCCACCCGCTCCGAGAGTTTTTTTGCAAGATTATCGAAATGAGCTTGTTCACCATGGATTTTGTCATTGGTCATTTCATTCTGTTTGTGCAATCTCCGTTGTTGTTTGTGCCCTATATCGACAGATGGCACTCAATGATGTTGTTCTGGCTGCGGCCTAGTAGACAAATTCGGCCGCCGATTTACTCCACCAAGCAGAAAGCGATGAGGAGAAACTTGGTACGAAAGTATGCCACTTTATACTTCATTGTGCTATTAACTTTCATTGGTGTTTTGATTGGGCCACTTTTGGTACCTCAGGATATTAAAAGGTTTTTAACTCAATTCGTTGACGATTTGTATCCCGGTATTATTCAGACTGATTCCAGAGCAGTATTGCGTGCAAAAGCAAATGCATCAAAAAACTGAGAGAGAGAAATAACTAAGGAACACGGTGGATAAGAATAAAATAAATAATTGATTACTACTATATATATATAGTTGGTTTTAAATCTATAATAAAGAGAGAGAAGAAGAAAAAAATTATGCAAAAATTAAAAGGCCTGCCTTCAAGTTTTTGTTCAATATTTAATTCCTAGTATTCGGCAAAGAAGAATCACAGGCATACACATGGTCTTGATTGCAGTAGTGCATGTTTCAATTATGATTGAAACCTGGTAAAGTATCCACATGAGAATGACTAGTTCAACCACAACCACTACATTCTGCATCGTTGGGAAATTATCTGCAATTGCATCTACTGGCCGTAGAATCACTGATAGTCGAGCACAGCTTCTAAACAGATCAACAAATATACTGACCAGAGGGCCTAGCACTCCGGGTTCTTGTGCCATTTCGCTAGAGGGTGGTTCTGCTGGGGCCGCCGCAACTTCGTCGCTGCCATCTCCTAGTTTTTTGGATCTATTCTTGAATGTGAACCCACCTGGCCTGAGTCTCAATGTATCGGAGCCATTATTTATTCCTGCGGAGGCAGGTGGGAGAAACACTTGTTTCATAAACCCCTTCAAAACTTTTCTAGTTGGAAGCGGCGTAGGCTCTCGGATAATAATTGCATCTTCATTTTGAATATCTGGTTCGAGCTCGGTGATTCTACCGTCTGATAGCTGTTCGGACTCCTCATTTTGCTTCGCAGAAAGGTACGAGAAAATAGAGCCCATGTAATCAAACGCTTCACTAAGCACATCTCTTGGCTGATACTGATTCATTGCATCACTCTCGGAATCAATAGCAGTATAGCTGTTCACATGAGTTGCGCCATCACTGTAGTTAGACCTTTGGGTTGCTCTCGAAGACCGTGAATATACAGGAGAGCCTGAACGAGAGTCTGTACTTCGAGATTCCGGTCTAGAAATAGGTGACCCACTTATACTCTGACGACTCATTGTTCGCGGTATATTATGCCTTTCAGGTTGCACTGGTGAGTGCGAAGAATAAATAGGAGCGGCAGGTGCAAGCAAAGATCCAGAATTAGGTTTTGGGGCAGATGATTTCCTGAATTTCTGGAAAAGAGCTTTGGCTGACAGTTTTGAAGGTTCATTGGGGTCTGGGAATATGATGTTCCGTTTAGGTTTGGCAATGGCAACTTCTGGTGAAATTCTCCCAGCTGAAGTTTCTATCTGGTGAGCACTCAATGGACCACCGGCAGCAGCCGTGGGATCGCGGTAGTATGGCGATTCCAACGATTGAGACCTAGCAGTTTCTCGAATGATATTAGCAGCAGTATCCGAGCCTGGAGGAAAAGCATTGGCCTTATAATATGACTGTTGGACACTGCTGGACGCTCTTGAAGCATTCCGAGAGTTATAGAACCCATTTCTTTGATCATTTTCGTAAAACCCGAAATCTTGGTCATTGTCAGAGGAATCATCGATAAATTGACCCCATGCCTGTGCCTCGCGCACCCGATCTTCTTCTTGCTGTTGTCTGATTTCTTGAGCTCGTCTCTGATCTTCGTTGAAGTCGTAATAAAGTGGTGCTGTTTTCACTGCAGTATCTTTCGACTGCTTCTTAGGTGGCAAGCCATAATACTTGGGTTGCCGTGGCTCAGCTCCTGGCCCAGACCCGTTAGGTTGCCTCAAGTGTAAAAACTCCTGAGGAATGGGCCTAGGGGCATTCGATCTTGGTTGCTGGGGTACCTGCTCAGGCCGAGTGGATTTTGGTTCAAGCTGTCGAGGACCAGAGACACGGTGTCGCTCATTAGGTGGGCTATTCTTGGGTCTGGTCCTATTTTTATTGAGAAGCTGAGACTCGTTTTCCTCATCTGAGTCTTCTGCATTGTACATGTATCTTCTACCGTAACTTCTCTGATTATCCTCATCGTCATAGGCATTGAACACTGTTGAATCATGGACCAACCGTAAATCTGAATCCTCCTTGATTCGACCATCTGCTCCATAGTAGTTGATTCGGTAGCCAGATTGACTTCCGCGTACTGAAGTATCGTCTACATCAGCAATACCGGTGGTTTTAGCCAAGTGAATAACTCCGTGGTTGATTTTCTTAAGAGCTTTAGACATAACTCCCTTCTTGGGTGGTTTTGGAGTCACGAAGACCCCGCTGAGCTCGGGATCTGGGGGCTTGTACATCCCTTCAGTTGAGTAGTTCATGTTGACAGCCACTGGAGAAGCCTGTGAAATCCACAAGTGAAGCTACTGAAAAAGACGAAGAGCAAGAATGAAAAATTCGAAAAACTTTTTTAAACCCTCATCCATATGTTTTTCTATTCTCTCTCTTTTTTTTTTTTTTGGCCTTTTACAATGTGTGTCTCTCTCTAGCTCTGCCTGCATGCTGGGGCCCATACATGTAGCTTAATCTCAGATTAATTTGATGGTGGCTGGCAAACTCCGCCGATCTGCGAGGGCAGCTTCCAACCCCCGATTATAAGACTTTGTTAAGACCAAGAGCCCATTCTTCAAAAGTGACAGAAAATCATTCGGATCACTTCACTTCGCATTGCTGATAAAGTAGTTTACAAAATCGAACTCCTGAAAATGTAACAAAGCCTGTTAAATTTGTGGTGTGTATATAAAACAATGGAATAATAGTATATAATTCATATATATAATGAGACGAGATAATACATCCGAGTGAATTCTAACCGTCTACGACATGAAAGAAAAACGAATCTCTCATATCAATATGTTGTGGTTCAAAAAAATCGCACGAAATGACTTAAAAATTCAAGCCAAGGCCAGCCTTGAGCTCCTCAATGATGTTTTCGACCGCCTCAGCAGCGTTCTTCAACTCACCTTGAATCTTGTCCTCGACCAAAGGAAGAATGGACATGGTTTCTTCCTGAACATCCGAAGACTTTTTAGACCAGAAAGCAGTCAAGTTGTGGCCAGCTCCGTTGAAAGCAAGGACATTTGGAGAATCAGCGTCGATATCGCTAAGAATGTCTGGAGTACCAAATGCAATGAGGTTCTTCTTCAACTGAGTAGGAGTGATGGCACCCTTCGTGGCATACTCCGAGTCAGTGGAAGGCTGCAAGGAAAGGAAGTACGTCAACAATCCGCAGACATGGGGCGAAGCCATAGAAGTACCAGACAGAGTAGCAATAGCATTCTTAGATCCAGTGTAGGTAGACTGAATATTGACACCGGGGGCAAAGATGTCTACACACTTACCGTAGTTAGAGAAGTAGGCACGGTCGTCAGAAAGACTGGTGGCACCAACAGTGACAGGGCCATCAGCGCCAGCAGGGGAGTAGTTGCAGGCGTCGGCATTGTCATTACCAGCAGCAACGGCAAAATGAACACCGTACTTGACGGCAGCGTTGATAGCAATGTCCAAGGCAGTAGACTTACCACCACCAAGAGACATGTTAGCAGTAGAACCCTTGAAGCCCTTCTCCTTGCTCTTCTTGAGATGGTCCTCGGCAACAAACTCAACACCCTTGATAACGTCAGAAGTAGTACCTCTTCCGTCCGATCGCAAAACCTTGACAGCAATAACAGTGGCCTTCTTGGCTACACCATATTTCTTACCGCCGATAGTACCGGAGCAGTGAGAGCCATGTCCGTTACCATCAATATCTTCATCGCCCTCGGGAATGGTCTTACCCCATACGGCTCTGCCCTCGAAATCAACATGATCAATGTTAGTTCCGGTATCAACAACGTAAGCGTTGATGCCCTCTCCACCCTCGCTATCATAGAGATACTTGTTGAAGGAACCGAGAGACAATGGCTGTCTATGAGAGACTCGAGCAAGACCCCATGGGCTATCCTTCTCGATATCAAACTCATTGGTGCTCATCCAAGAGTCGTGCTCGACAAATGCAACGTCGGGCTGACGTCTAATAGCATCGATGGTCTCGGGAAGAAACTTTCCAGAGTAACCCTTCAATGAATCTCCGACGGAGAAGACATGCTTCAATCCGTGTGCCAACTCCTGGGAAAAGAAGGGGTGCTGCAAGTCTCTCTTCTTGAGCAACTCCACATTCTCGGAATGAATGGTCTCAACCCAGCTAGTATGCAAGCTGATAGCTGCGGAATCAACTGAATCCTTGAATACAATAATGTAGGAATCCTCAACAAGATTCTGAGCAGCGGTAGGAGAAGTGACGAACGGGGCTAAGTCGCCACCAGAGTTGCTATCCGCAAACTTGGTGGGTTGCTCGCCAACCTCCTTGAAGGCAGTGATGGCGTTGACATCATGAGGAATAACAAGAGCCGAAGCCAGAGAGACCAAAGGCATGAGGCCCACGGCCAAAGTGATGAACTTCATGGCAGAGAAGTGATTGATGATAGATTGTAAAGATACGATGTAGAAGAAGCACTCCAGAAGCAAACAAAGAAAACTGTTTGACGAAAGAGAGGTGCAAAAATAGAAAGAAACCCTTCTGAGAAATCTGAGAAGCCTGTTCTTTTCCAAAAATCTAAGGTATCTGAGATACTATAAAATTTGAAAAGGTGGCAAATTAGAAGTTGAGAAGGTCAAGAAAAAGAGTTTGGGAAGATAACAGGTTTTTCTTTGCTGATAAAAGGAAGCGAGCCTTAAAATCTATGTGTGTGTGTTATCTACTGGAAAGAGATGGGGGTGAAGAGAGAGAGGGGGCTGGCCAACGTCACGCCGCTTATGTCGTGTTAGATGCTCTGGTCTCTCGATCAGCTCTGGCTGACTCAACACCAGCAAATCAAACGTTATCACAGCTTATGGATCCGATGATATGGCGATATCTGGCTGAGATATCAGTTTACTCGGAACAAAGGACGTCCTTCAAGGGGTGAGGGTCCTTGGAGATGTGATTCTGGGAGATCACGGAGTATTTCTGCCTTTTTGCGTCTTACGAGTGATCTATGTGGGCATTTTGCCCACCAGCCTAGAAGGCTCTATTGCTCGTGTATCTCGGTGAAGCTCCGTTAAAGAGCTAGAGCTATATATAGTTACAGCTCGAGAAGTCGATGAGCGGAACCTGGGTGCCGATATAAGTCTCGGTGCTGGGGGAAACCCCTTATCCGAGGGTGTATGATAACGGGCAAAGATATAGTATAATGTACATGTTGATCTGCTGGCATATCTGATGATGAGACTACTTGGGCCTACATTTACGACTAAGCTGTTACTATCAACTATAGCTGGCTGAACCCGACCAGCACGACTCTGTTTTGGTAGAAACTTAATTCTTTGAACATGCATGTTTCTAGTATCACCGAGGTGAGTCTTGGTAGGTTCAAAGGCATGTGTAACTCAAATGGGTGAATCTAGTAACGAGAGCTATATTCATGGGCTGGCTTCAGCATTAGGCCCTAAGCCCTACGGTACACAGCACTCATTTCAGATAAGAAAACCAAGGTTGGCTTAAGTGTCCACCAGGGCTTGTGCGTTTCCAGAAAGACCCAAAGCTCCCCGGGTCACACTGCAGCTATTTTTACTTCACGCGTTCAGCAGATATAGTATCTCTTCAAAGGCTACGTTGACTCCCTGAATTCAACTGCTTCTTTCTGCTGGGTGCCTTATTGATACCTAGTCGATCAAGAAGGTCCTTGTAGAGAGGGTCTCAGACGCACTGAGACCTGGTTCCGATATAATAAATCTCACGGCACCAAAAGCAAGCACACACCTTCTCTACTTGCCCAAGGAGTAAACACACAGGAGAAACTCGAGGTTACCTTGCTCGGCGCAAGGACCAGCTTCAGAAAGTGCGACCACCGCGGCTGGTTTGACAGCCATTATATTGTCCCAAGTCATGTGCTTACCCAATTAAGAATTCACCCCAATGCTGGACTTACCAAGTTTGAAGAGCCATCACTGCACGACATTATTTTTGTTTTCGAGTTTTTATTTCGCTTTCCTAGTAGAACCAATGTCCAGCTTCATTTCGCATATGGATGCAGTACGGACCCAGGGATTTATTACCAAGACGAGCTACCTTACTCACCAGCGTGGTTCGTTGTTGAGCAGCTAGCACTGCTATTTACTTTCTTTTTTCTTTCTTTTTTGTTTTTTCTGTGTCTAGTACTGCTGTCTTTTCCAGCACTTATACCCCGTCTTGGTTACTTCAATTTCTAGTTAACCAATGCAGGCGAAATGAGTTTAATGTAAGGGATATAAAAGAAATGGCGTCAGTTCCAATACCGACTCTTGGCTCCCCTCTTTTTTTCTTTCTGAGTTGGATCCCATTAAATACCTTACGAGAACCATTTAGTTTTCTATTTTTTGCTCCGGAATCAACTATACTTCTTGTGCTAAACAATTAAAGTCCTCCAAGAAAAAAAAACACTGAAATTCTGTTCAATACCTAAGCTGATACACTGGTGTTCGTACATAAAACAAACTGCATCTATACATCAACAAGAATCAATTACAGGATGGTCAGAATAAGTGCTACTTTGCTGCTTTCAATGGTGGCTTCTGCTCTAGCCGAGCACGGGTTCAGCGTCCTCATGCTTGGATCTGACATCAATGGGCTCCCCCTGAAGGTTCAACAAGGTTCTGTTCACATTGGAAACGACGGAGTTATTTTGACTGGTGATATTTCCAAGGAGACCAGCATTTGGATCCTTTCCCAAAGTCTCGGAATGAGCACAGTCTCTAGAAGCGAGGCTGGAAAGCTGTTGGTTGATCATGCCAACCCTGCCAAGTTTGGTGTCGCAAATGAGTTGCTGACTTATGAAGGTAGCGATCAGTTCACTGCCGCCCCAGACTCCCAGGGAGGATTCTTCGTCTACACTGGATTACACCAGGGCGCCGGATCAACACCAATCAAGATCAGAGCTTACCCCCTTGACGCTGCCGCTGGCACAATTGACAAGGAGGCACCTGCTGCCAAAGAAGGAGACAATAAGGCTGGTGACAGCAAGGCTGGTGACAGCAAGGCTGGTGACAAGACCGTGTCTGGAGGAAAGAATGCCACTGACTTGGATGCTATCTTTCAGAACATTGCTCAAGAGGTTGCTGCCGGAACTGATGTTCCCGCTGATGCCCCAGCTGCTTCTGGCGCTCCAGCCGATGCTCCAGCCGATGCCCCAGCTGCTTCTGGTGCTCCAGATGCCCCAGCTGTGTCTAATGCCGCTACTCAAGCTGCAACTGACTACCCAGTTCCCACTGCCTCTGCCACCAGTATTTATACTACTACTTTTGTTTCTGAAACTCCAGACAATAGCAGCGTGGCTATTTCTTCTGAGGCTGTTGCACCCAATCCAACTGAGACTGCAGCCTACTCCACAGATGAGATTCCTCAAGTAAATGGCGCTAACACCAGAAAGGGTGCTCTCACGTTTACTGCAGGTGCTGCTTTGGCTGTTTTTGCCATGGCTTCTTTGCTTTAGAAGACTTTTTCCTAGGGAAATTGTTTTACGGTCAGTGGGTCTAACATTATCTTATTTATCTTTCTCTTCTTTCTTTTTTTTTTTTGAGTAGGCGTTTACCTCTGTCTTCTTTCTATTTTCTCTTTCCTTTTATATATTTTATTTCTAGGTTATATATATAGGACCCACGAGGCTCCTGATAGCGAAAAAAAGTTGTTTCTTCTTAGCCTTTTGGTTCATTATACGCCATTCAGCACCAGAATTGCAAAGCTCGGCCAAATATCAATGATTTATCAAGCCAGGGCCTTCATTCTGAATGCTCATACAAGTTTATCAGACATATAATTATATACTACAAGTCTGGTTGGTTCATAGAACACATGAGCTTGAAACTGGGATCACTCCAACCGGCCGCGCTCTACAGCAGGAATCTGGTTGACCTTCATGTTGAGATCCTCGATCGAAGCTAGTGACGTACTAAATTGATTTGTAAGTCTCATCGATGATTAATTGTTTGAGCTGGTGTCGAATGATAAGTTGATGCGCGGAGCTCCTGCTCAGATCTGACTCTACAGTCATACAAGCCCGAATTTTCACATATAAACTTTGCACTATATAATTACTGCACAGCGAGACATGTCTGCTTTCCTTCGCCCTATTATAAGACAGAGTAACTTTCAACTTTTGACTGCAATTGCACCTAGAGCCTCTCTCCGTCTCACTAAACAGTTCTCAACTTCTTCCTGGAAAATGTCCGTTACACCGGTACGTATAACAAGCAGAAATGCCCATTTCAGCAGTTTTAGGGTAAACGGTCTGATAACAACCAATTGTACTAACATTTCATTTCAGGTTTCTACTAAAAACGCCCCTGTCCCAGTGGCACCCTATAGCCAGGCTGTTAAAGCTGGAGGTAAGATATGATTTTGATTTTTTTTCTCTTCATTTTCCATGCTCACTCAGCTAACGTTTGGTTTCCAGGTTTTGTGTACATTTCTGGTCAGGTCCCTTTGACCCCCGAAGGGAAACTCGTTGAGGGTGCTGAGGACATTCAAATCCAGACACGCCAGTCTTTGAACAACCTTAAAGCTATCGTCGAAGCTTCTGGAAGTCAATGGGACAAGCTTGTCAAGATCAATATCTTCATCACCGACATGTCCAAATTCCCTCTTGTCAATGAAGTTTACGCCGAGTTCTTCAACACCCACAAACCGGCCAGATCTTGTGTTGCCGTGAAGACTCTTCCTTTGAACGTTGATATTGAAATTGAGGCTATTGCATTGGAGTAAATGGCTTTTTTTTTCTTCTTCTTACGTATTTCAATCTATATATTAGAAATTCAACTATCGGATCCAGGAACTTTATAGCTTTGCAGCACCCTTATTTTCTCTTCAAGAAGATCCACAATTCCCTGGCCTTTATACAGCGCTTCTATGCTGCTTATTATCTTTACTACACCCTCCGCAGCAATCAGTTTTCCTAATGCCTTGTATAGTTTCGGGGAAAACTCAGTGTACCACCGATGGTTCCATGCAAGCAAGTTGATGACAACTTCAAGAGCAGCTGAATAGAGATTCTTTTCGAGGTAGTAGTCTAGCAATTTCCACAAAACACGGTGAGAAAACTTGAGCTCTAAAGATCTTTTGAACGCATCAATAGCTTCCTCTTCATGTCGCAATCTACTCGCAACCATGCCTAAGATCTCCCATTCCAATGCGCTCTTGTTATAGGCAAGCTGCTGTGACTCATAGTGTACAAACTCCGCCCTCCAAACTGTATACACTCTCAAATCTTCGTACAACACCATGAAGAGATTGTCCAGCCATCGCTCGCAAAGTCGCTTATTTTTTATTTCATTTGAGGGCAAGCTACCGTCGTCCGAAAATGTAAGGGCCGCACTTGGAGCGATAGTATGTGCGGGCTGCTGCTCTCCGGCCTTGTGAGAACCATTTGAATTGGGCTCGCTCTCGGCTCCAGCAAGCTGTTCTTCAGCTTCACCTCCATTCAGAGAGACAACAGAGCTACTCTCAGGTGCACCAGGCGTACCAAGTGAGGGCGCAACAGCAGGAGCAGAGTTGAACCTCGAAGCAGATGATCTTCGCTTAACGTCTTTAATATACTCCTCCTCCATCACGAATACACTGGAACGGTACTTCAAAAGCCTGTCCCACCCTACTCGCTCAACAATATCAGTCAATAAGTCGTACGCCTTGGCAAAAGTGGCCCTTAGACCCGGAGCAGGGAGCTTCAATAATCCTGGGTCAGCAGTGTCCTGGTCGTTTTTCAGTTCAACCTTCCATACCTCATCTAAAACACCATCTGTGGGCAGAGGCAAATGTATTTTACTAGGCTGAGGTATTCTGTGTGAATCCAACTCGTGATAGGTAAACATGGGACATGAGTTAACTGTAAGAAGCGCCTGCTCAAAATCCTCTCTTTTGATATAAATTTCAGCCAACCTTGCCCAGCTGAAAAATTCAGAGGGAGCTGCATTAACTGCTCGTTCAGCAGAATCCAAAGCAAGATCCAACCGATTTTTTTTCTCGCAAAACTCAGCCTGTTCCTCCAACAGATATGCATCACGGGGATTCTGCTTGATGCCAGCATTCAGTAGCTTGACCGCAGCAACCTCCTGTCTTTGCATAAATAAAACTTTTACTACAATTGACTTGACCTCGGGGTCGAACCCAACCAACTTGTCCAAAACCTCTAATCCTGCGTCGTATTTGCCAGTGATTTCCAAAAACTTCAAAAACGCGTCTACCAAGTAGTTGGAAACTAATGTCGGCATTTGAAACTCAGAAGAACTTCCCAGTTGAGGTCCCTTAAAAAAAAGTTTCTCAAAGGCCTTCAAAAATTTGTCGACAGTGTCCTTATTGAGTAATGGGTCTATTTTGCGACACCCGTTAATAAAATAGCTGTCATCATCAGCAAACAAAACGGATCTTATCATAGCACTGAGATAAGTTTCATCCCATATTTCTTCACTGGCAGGCCGCTTGTCGCCCCGGTGGTCTACAACATAAGCCTCTACAGAGCCCGGTATTTGCACAAGGACTCTCACGTCAATTCTGGAGAAAGCGTTATAACAGCAGTAGATACCCATGCGCACTTTCCATAGCGGATGCTTTCCAAACCATACCTGGGTTTCACCCAATGAAAAAGTAAGAGTGTTCAGGTAAGCTGCAATAGCTGCTGAGCTGTCTGCATCAAGCCCAGTGAGAAAATGATAAGTTCCGCTCTAGATTATCGTTAGTCCAATGTCACAACAGTTTCTTGCACAAGCTCGTACCTCAGTGGTTGTCTTTGGAGAAAGTTTCGTAAGATGAACCAAGTCAGGAGGACCCAGTTCCTTGAAAGATCCTAATGTTGAGGTTCTACTACTGATAGATTCACCAACGTTTGTCTCTAGACATCTACAAAAGAGCAGTTAGATTCATTGAAGCAGATAACAAAAGCGTTCAAGCTAACTTACTCCGGTATTGAATTTGCAATCATGGCAAATAAGTTGAAACACGACTGGAAATAAAATTACACGTAGACGTTACAAGATATACTTCAGCCAAATGTGCGTGTGTATATGCTCGAAGCTATAGCTAGCTAGCTGCTAGATCGTATATATATTTCAGTCGTGAAGTGGACGTGTTCAGTTAGCTAAGAAATTTGCGTGCGTGGGTACGTCGTTTCTGTATTACATAATATTAAAATTATAGTGCGTGTTAAGTAAATTAAGCACTAGCTAGCGCCATAGCTGTAGCGAGCATTGTTTCAGTTTTTTCCAGTGAACGAAGAGTGGCATGTCAGTATAGACAAGAATGACATGAATTATTGAATCTGTGATGTCTTGACTTTCTTGTATATGAAAACCTTGTCTTCCAGCTTAATTAATCCCGACAAAAATTCCTTGACTGCGGATTTCAAGTTGGTAATGTTATCACCAATGAACTTGACTACTTCTTCAGGGACCCTATCTGTCCTCTTCCAGCAGAACTGGGCGTATTCCTTGAACTGGTCTTCATTTATACCTGCGTAGCTTTGGGTTTTTCCAATAACAATCCATGACTCGTCCTTGGGGACTGGTAGTTCCTGAGGGTCCTTAATTGTACTCAGCAGATAATCAAAAGTTGGCCACATTTCGGATAACTTTTCAATATCTTCAGTCTTATCATAAATGACAACCTCTTCCCGGTCTTCGTCATCAGCTCCGTCCCAGATTTGACCAAACCGAGTGGCTCCAGTCATACATACGGGAACGTCCATATGGAGTACGGTTCCATCAACAGGAGTCTCGACAGTTTGATGGAATAAGGCCAAAGCCTCTCCACCAGGATAGTTTGACTGTGAGATGAAGAGTTTGAAGCCAGAGATTACGGCTCCAGCGACGGTGGAAATGACTGCGAAAAGCCACAGGAATCGATATACAAAAGAAATGTTCCATTTGCCCTGGATGGCAGCAGCAGCAGATGCAGCCTGGAAATTGAGCAATGGGATAACATAAATGATAAATCTCCACTCCTTATGGGGCTGCAAGGAATAGACAGCCACGTAAATAATGGCAATGAGGCCAAATATTCTAGAGAACTGATGTGTCCCAGTAACATCCAAGATGAATCCTAAAGGAATCAAACCCAGAGCAATTGGGTTATTGATCATGTTAGGGATGTGCCACGAGAAATAGCTCCAAAGAGGCTCAACACCCCAGTCCGAGGCTTTGTTCTGAACCACATTGTAGATGAAAGCATCAACTTCAGGAATGGTTAGTCTTTGCCAGAGAACACTATCAAGTATAACTGATGTTATCACACCCAACCCCAGACCAATCAGTCCACAAACGACCGCCTTGGTGAGTTTTACTCGTCGGAAAACCATTAGGGCTAAGGTAGTGGCACCTGCAAGGATCAGAAGTTCGGCTCGGAGAATTGAAAGGAAAGAGAGCAGGCCAATAGTCCCGTAGTAAGTTCTGTTAACTAGCAAGATCCAGCAAATGTTGACGAAAGGCATCACTATCATGTTTGGTAGAGTTCTAGAGGAATAGAAAACCAAGTGGAATTCGACTATACTGAGGGCAATGAACCACTTGCCCACGTTGGCGGGCTCAACAGCTCCATGTAGGGCAACCTCTCTCTGCTCCGCCTTGGTTTGCTCTGCTGGGTCCTTTGGAACTCTAACAGAGGACTGAAGACTCTGCCTAAGAAATATAAGAGTGTACGCATTCAAAAATCCAAGAATTCCTCTGGCCAGAATTTGTAGATCGAGTTTAGAGGAAGCCTGCAAGAGGAAGTTTGCAGGACTAGCAACCAATGTTAACAGGACTGCACCAAAAAATGACCTAGGAACTACGCCAGGGAACTCATTATGGTCGTACTTAAATATCAAGTTAGTACACGAAAAAAAAACCAACAACGATTAGACAGAAAAAAAGACCAATTGTCTCAGATCAAACATACTTTTGCCAGTTCTGGACCATACATTAGCAGGTCATGAATAGCTTGAATGTTGAATGATTCCTCAACCTTGGTATAAGGGGCAGCCAACAAGAACAAGCACACCAGAAGCAGGTACACGAAATCAAACTGATCCAGCTTCATTGTGAAATTTTTCAGCCTTTGGAGAATTGAAAATTGAAAGAAATCCGAGGGTCTAAATCTTATATATATAGGACCTATATGTGCTAGCTATATACGTACAGGGAGATCAATATAACACATAAAAAAAAAAAAAAAAAAAAAAAATCGAATGCACGTGCCAAAATTCCTTTCATGATCCGTGCGATTGGTGAAGTTGAGAAACACGTATGCTAGCTATAGGTGAAGGAGGAGCCATGGCAGAGTGGACTATATAAACAGCTGTCTCCCTGACCTTGTAAAACTTTGTTCGAAACCGGTTACTATTTGAAGGAAAAATGCAATAAATAAAAAACACTGAAATAAATAGAGCAGAAGAACAGAGAACTCTTCTTCTCAGAGACGCAGCACCAGCTCTTGAGCATCCTCGCACCCGTAGTAGTCCGAGACTTTGCCATTGTTGCAGAACCCCAGATTTGCGTAAAAAGACTGGGCAGCGGTATCAGACTCTTTGACCTCCAAAGATAAGGAGCATAGTTGCGAGTCGCTGAACCTCGAGGTGCGGACCATTTCATCTAACAATGCCTTGACAAGTCTGGTTCCAGCTCCTCTACGGCGGCTTGAAGGATCCACCGCTAACGTATAGATATGGCCATTCAGACCATTGGCGGTCTGCTCAAGTTTCCCAGAGATTACTCCGACTAGCTTCCTGCTGTCTCCAGAGGAGCATAGATAAAAACAAAGATAGCCCTTGGTGTAGGTGAACTGCATGAAGAAGCCCACAGAATAAGAGCATGCCAAGTGTGCATTCTAAGTCAATTGGTTAGTTTTGGTTCTGTTTGGTTCTAATTTTAATGTGCAATTTGAGTGAAGAGCGTACAGAAACACCCACCAATTACCCCGGAGCAAAGGCACAATCGTGTTAACTTACAGTGAAGCCTTGGACCGAGCAGACATCCTGGGACCTCAGACTTCTGAGCGTCACTGGTGATTCAACTTCCGTCATTCCAGGAACCAATACAAAAATCTTTCTGAAAGCTAGAAAGTGAAGGAGACTGACTATATATATGTATATCCGGGCGAGCCTAAGCCTTAAAAAAATGGTGTTATGTTTACCCACTCTTTTCCGGAATGATCCGAGTCTTTGGAAACAAGCCTTGTCTCCTCGGTGCTCAGGAACTCTAAAACCCCACTCCAGCCTTCCAGCTGAGCAAAACCCTAAAGGTTGAAATGATTCAGTACCAAGAAGAGCAGACTACGAAGAAAGTTAGTTCAGGAGTTTTTCTGGAGGAAGAAACGAAAGGTGTCCAAGATCAGTGGGTAAATGGGGCATCAAGAACCCTCAGTCTCGAGAGGTCGACCCTTATCTGTCCGATGTTCTAATTTGGTGGGGAAATTTAATCGACCGACATATCGAAATGAGCTGGACCTATATACATTCCTAAACTTTCACTGGCTCAAAAGGAGATTTTTCATTACGTTGGAGGTTCGCTGGAGGTTCGCTGGAGGTTTGTTTGTCAAATAGAAGAGGCTGAAGCGTAGCTCAAAGCTTTTTTTTGCTTGAAAAAAATGAGCTGCAGACGCATTCTTACTCAAGACTTGGCCATTGCCGAGTAAGTAAGTATATTTTTTGGGCATTCTTTCATTGATACAAATTTGTTTCAGGCCACTTCCTGACTACATTTCTCATATCCTTTACATAGCTATAGCTTGTACCCTTATATTGCCCAGCTAGCAGACACTCTTTTTTCTCCAAGTCCACTAATTCCCTACCGCCAATCATCTCTAGACATTCCAGCAGTTCATCAAACAGCTTCACAAAAAGTCCAAATCATGGCCAGCCCTTCAAAGGTCCTTTTTGCTGTCCTCGGTAGGAGCCGCCTCCGCAGGGGTGGACTCCTCAGCGGCGGGGACAGTTCCAGCCTCTGAGTCAAGAGGCAATTCTCCAGAATCTGCAATGACAATAGCAACTTTAGGCTTGTCTTGGAATCCGGTCTTGGTAGCCTCAATTTTCTTAACAACGTCCATTCCCTCAACGACTTCACCAAAAACGACATGCTTTCCATTCAACCAGGAGGTGACGACGGTAGTGATGAAAAACTGTGACCCGTTGGTGTTTCTTCCAGCATTGGCCATTGACAGAATACCAGGCTTAGTGTGCTTCAGGGTGAAGTTCTCGTCCTCAAATTTAGCTCCGTAGATGGATTTACCACCAGTGCCGTCGCCATTGGTGAAGTCGCCTCCCTGAATCATAAACTGCTTAATAACTCTATGGAAGCTTGAGCCCTTGTAGCCGAACCCCTTTTCGCCAGTAGCCAAAGCTCGGAAATTTTCAGCAGTTTTGGGAACAACCTCTCCGTAGAGACCCATAACTATACGACCGAGATTTTCATCTCCCTGCTTGATGTCAAAATAAACCTTGTTGGTGATCTTGGGTTGCACATCAGGTGAACTTGAGCCTCCTAGAACACTAGTAGCCAAAAATACAAGGCCCAAGAAAATAGCTAGAGCGGTCCAAAGCATCTTCATTGTTGAATAGTTCGCAAAGTACTGTATGTATATGAGCTGTATTCGAAGGGAAATGAAAGAACTTTTCAAGTAGAAGGTTTGATTTAAAGTCGCTAGATCGTGATGTGTCAATAACAATTGAGTACTCGTTATGAAATTTGGATCGAGAGCTCTATATAGGGCCCTATAGGGTAAAGTTAGAGTGTGCACTCGACATCGAGAGCTCTGGCATTCGGCACTAACAGATCTTGAATTCTTTCAAATCCATGAAGTTTTCTGTTGTGGCCAAGTTGAATTAAAGGGCCAATTGCATAGAAATGTCCGAGTATAAGGTTGAACCGCTACCGGATGTACCAAAACCTCTGCACCCAGAGCCAATAACTGGGGGCTGGAAGGAAGGCTTACCTATAGCGATAGATCTAGGAACCTCGCACACACGGGTGGGTTATGCTAGCGAGGTGGAAAATGGGCCAAGTCATGATTTTTTCTCACTTGTTTCCAAATACAGAGACAGAAAGGTCAATAGAACCTATGTGATTGTTGGGAACGATGTATTTTATGAGAGCTCTGCGCGTGGTCCGGCAAGATCTCCATTTGATGGACCTTTAGTATCAAACTGGGACACTGTGGAAAGCATACTCGACTACTCATTCTCCAAGATAAGTGTGGAGTCGGAGGGAATGGTAAACAACCCTATCGTGATGAACGAGATTATTGGTTGCCCTCAATCTCAAAGGACGATTTTCAACGAGCTTTTATTCGAAGGATATAGTGTGCCAAAAGTTGCGTACGGTATAGATTCGCTTTTCTCATACAGATACAATAACGGCAGCAATTCAAGTGGCTTGATTGTATCATCAGCAAATGAATCGACTACTCTTGTTCCTGTGGTGAACGGGAAAGGAATATTGCCCCTGTCTAAGAGAATAAACTTTGGCGGGAAATTGGCCAGCAGTTTCTTGCAAGACTCGCTTGCGCTAAAATACCCCCTTTTCCCCTCAAAAATTACTCAGTCCCAAGCTTCTGAGTTGCTTAAAAAGTATTGCTACGTTTCTTTGGATTACGCTCAAGAGATGGACTCTTACCTGGATTACAACGGCTTAGAAGACCGCGAGATAATTGTTGGAGCGCCATATGTCGAGCCTGTTGTTATAGAGAAATCCGAAGAAGAGTTAGCAAAAATAGCCGAGAAACGGAAGGAAAACGGCAGGAGATTGCAGGAGCAAGCTGCAAAAGCTAGGCTGGAAAAGCTGATGCAACGAGAAAATGATCTTTTATATTACAGAAAAGTCCAAGAAAAACTAGAGGATGCTTACAAAAAGGACTACAAACGTATCTTAGGCGAAGAAGGTTTCAGTGACGAGCAAGATTTACAAAAGGCCATCCAAAATCTGGAAAAGGCTATCAGAAAAGCTCGGAAGCAAGATTTAGGAGAAGAGGAGATCACTGTACCAGAGTTTCCGCTTGTAGATGTCAAGGATGAAGATTTGAACGAGGAGCAGATCAAAGAAAAGAGAAAGCAAAAACTTTTGAAGGCTAACTATGATGCCAGGATTCGTGCAAAGGAAGAAAAGTTGCTGGAGCAAAAGAGATTGGAAGAGGAGGAAGCAAAGGAAGCTGAATGGAGGTCCGAAGATCTTGACGGCTGGATAAAGGATAAGAGGAAAAAACTGCACGATATTCTGGCAGCCAAGAAGGAGCGAAAACGGCTCCAGGAGGAACTTAGTGATCGAAAATCGCTGGCTTCACAAATGAGAATGAAAGCTATTGCGGGACTTGCTTCTAATGACCCCAACAGAAAACGACGGAGAGGAGGAAAGGATGACGACGCGGATGATACATTTGGTGCCAACGATGATGACTGGTCTGTTTATCGAAACATTACCAATGCTAATGACTCTGATGACGACGAAGAAGAAAGAAAGGAAATTGGATCTTTGCAAGAACAACTTTTGAACTTTGATCCCAATTTTACTCTGGAAGATACCCAAGAAGCAGTTCTTGACTGGAAAAATAGTCTAATTCACATGTATCTCCGGGGACCTCATGAGTTTGACCCTGAGTCGCAGGCACAAAGCCACGAAATTGCACTAAACGTGGAAAGAATCCGGGTCCCAGAAGTTTTATTCCAGCCTTCAATAGCTGGTGTAGACCAAGCAGGAATTGTAGAGTTATGCGATAACCTGCAACAAAATAGGAAGACCAGCGGAATTGATTACAGTGTCATGGGTAATATTTTCTTGACCGGGGGGCAGGCCAACTTTCAAAACTTTGACGAGAGGCTAAGACGGGACTTGCGAAGCATTTTTCCTGTTGGAACTCCCCTTAAAATCAGAAAAGCACGGGACCCATGTCTAGATTCATGGAGAGGAATGGCACAATGGTCAACAACTGACGAATATGAGCAATCCTCTGTATCGAGGGCAGAGTACTTGGAAATGGGCAGCCACTACATGAAAGAGCACGGTCTAGGTAACAGTATAATTTAAATTATTCGTTCAAGTCAGATGCTATTTTTTCCACGTTTATATTTATATATAAAAAAACAAAATAATAATTCAAGACAACTTCTGCTTGTTCTTCTCCTTTTTGCCAGCGGGGTTCAAACCCTTCTTTTTCATTGACCTTCTTCTAGTTTGCTCAATATAAAAATCGTCTTCTTCATTTCCGAAGCTGGCGAAGTCGTCGTTAATAATATGCTTCTCCTCCTCAGCCTCAGCTCTGGCCTGTGCTTCTCTCTCCTTAGCGCCCATCTTAGTATTATCATTCACGCTTGGGCCGGTCTTTCTGAATTTTGCAACGAAAAATCCGTCAACGTTGTAGGTATGCGGGTAGTATCTTCTTGTGAGCTTGAGTTTGGGTGAGAATTGCTTGCCTCTGAAACTGGTAAACCCTTCTTTACCAATCTCCAAGTTTGTATCAACGAGTTCGACATTTGGTCTTTTTCTCAGAACATAATCAACGACAGCTTCGTTCTCCTCCACCATGACCGAACAAGTAGAATAAACAATCACTCCACCGGTGCTTGAGTGTGCGTCGACAAGATCAATAGCAGTGAGAAGCAATTGCTTTTGCAAATGAGGGAGTTGAATGAAATCCTTTTCCGTTCGAGCGGTCTTCACATGCTGATCTTTTGAAATGACACCAGTACCAGAACAGGGTGCGTCTAATAATACTCTATCAAACCCTCCAATGACCTTGGTAAAGTCTCTTGCATCGTAGTTGCATACAATAGTATTCGTGCAACCAAGACGATGAATATTTGCAATGAGCGACTTTGTTCTTTGCTTGTTTGAATCGTTAGCAAATACACAACCAGTGTTCTTCATCATGGCAGAAATATATGTGGTCTTTCCTCCAGGAGCAGATGCCATATCGAGGATCCTCTCATGCTCCTGTGGATCTAGAGCCATGACAGGCAAGAAAGAAGATGCTGCTTGTAATATATAATTTCCTGCCAAGTATTCTGGAGTAGCACCAATTGGTGCCTGAGACTCAAACACTTGGAGTCCCACTTTACTCCATTTGCCAATAGGTTGCAGATTGACACCTCTATTGATTAAAGCCTGCACGAGCTCACGACGCCTAGTCTTCAAAGTATTGGTTCGAATTGAAATTGGTCGGGGGACTTCGTTAGCTTCAAAAAACTCAACTGCCTCCGCAGGGCTGAAAAGATTGAACAATTTCTCGGCAAGGTACTCGCTGTATCCGTAATACTTGCAGATATCACTGAGAAGCTGAGCAGCATATTCACTTCTGCTTCGTCCCTCCTCTGACAGCTCAGCAAAATCCTCCAAAACCTTAGTGATTTCCAATATTCTGGTACGAAGAGACATTGGGTCCTCGCCTAAGCTGCTCTGCTCCTCCTCACCCTTGGCGGGTAAAACTTTGGGTTTGGGCTGATCCTTGGTAGCGTATTCCGGTTTCTCCTCGTCTTCGTTATCACTGTCAGCTTCTTCTTCAGACGACTGACTCTCATCATTCTCATTTTCAAGTTCGCTGAACTCATCCGCGTCCTCAGCTTCAGAATCATCCTCATCTTCGTCGTCATCATCAAACCCACTAATTGTCTTCAAATTTGCCTTCTCAAGAACCTCCTCAGGCTCGTCGTCATCACTGAACATAGGCTTGGCCCTGTCCTCCTCGTCTGAGTCAAAGAATTCGTCATCTTCACCACTGAGTTCTGGCTCGTCATTATCAGAATTCCCAAACAAACTGGCCTTTTCGGTCTCCAAGTCACCAATTTTCTCCGCCTTCTTCAACTTGGCCTGCCTAGCTTTTTTTCTTCGCGAATCTTCCTTCTTCTCGGGCTTTCTCTTCTCGCCTCTGAACTCTTCCAGAGTAGGAGGATCTGGCTGTTTACTTTTCCCTTTTCTAACCATGGTGCTGTATTAATATCAGGGTAGTTGGGTAATTGAAATTTCAACGAAATTTTTTTTTTTATTTTTTTTTCTAAGCTTAGATAATTAATTTTTCAAATCTTTTTTTTTTTTTTAATCTATATGAGATCGACATGCACACCAGTTAGGAATATTTTTCAAAGCTTGACTCGATTCATGTATTACTCTCGAAGACCTGAGCTTCACCGTACAGGATTTCTACCAACATTGTTGAATCAAAATGACGGACGATAGCCATATAATAAAAGATGGAATGTTCGTGCTGATAAGACTTCCTTCTGAGAATTTTCGGGTCGTCAAGTTGAAAAAGGGCACGGTGCTGAGTCTCGGTAAATTTGGGACTTTCAATGCCGACACCATTATTGGACATCCATTTGGATTTACTTATGAGATCCTTGCGGACAACAAGTTAAGCATAGTTGACAGTTTATATGAACTAGATGACGAGGAACCTAAGGAGGAGGAATCGTATGGGAAGGAAGATATAGTGACCGAGGAAATCATTCGCAAGGTCTCGGAAAATAACCGTGAGATCTTGGATGATCCAAACGTTCAAGCCTTAAATACAGCCAAAATAGAGTCGCTGAAAGCAGAGGGACTATCCGGGCAAGAGATCATAGAAAGACTGAAGGACAGCCATGGGCTATTCGACAAAAAGACTTTGCTGTCACAGAAGAAGTACCTTAAACGGAAACAGTCAAAGTTTTTCAAACGGTTTACTCCAGAATTAATTGGAAGCAGTGAGTTAGTAGAGTTTTACCTTGACAAAGATGAGTCTAAAACGATGGGAATGAGTGTTGAAAGTTTGTCCTTAGCTTTGAGTCTGGCCAATGTAAGGCCAGGAGGAACTTACTTGGTACTAGACGATGTCAGCGGAGTATTAGTAGCCGCAATGATGGAACGCATGGGAGGAGAAGGCACGATAGTGCTATGTCACGAAAACGAGCATGAGAATCTATCAGCTCTGCAATATATGAATTACGCAGAGGATCCTGTGGAGAAAACAATACTGCCAATAAACTGGCTGCAGTTTCTACATCCAGAGGAAACTGAGCCATTCGAGGAAAGGTCCGAAGAAGAGTTGCAAGCATTTAAATCAAGTCAGAGAGGTCAATACTATCGGAAACTGGCTAAATATCAAAAACTTCTACATGTGCAAAAGTTAATAAAAGAAATGAAGTTCGAAGCCCTGGTTGTCGCCAGCCGGCTGCATCTTCCAACTATGATACCACTACTAGTACCAGCACTTGCTGGTTCCGCGCCCATTGTACTGTATCGGGAGTACAAAGAACTACTAGTTGAAGCAAGTCAAGCTTTGCGAAAGGATCTCAGAGTCCTTGCTCCTACTTTGAACGAGGTCGTTGTCAGGAAATACCAGACCATAATAGGCAGGCTGCATCCGAATATGACCAGCAGAGGTGGCGGAGGTTATGTTCTACACGGTATCAAAGTATTTCCCAGCAAAGTTAACGCTTCTACAATGTCAAAAAAGAGAAGGGTCACCCAAAAATGACCAGTCCCGGTGCTGCCAAATTGCCACTGACCGAATATTGTTAGCAGAGTCCCTAATTCCAGTACTGTGGGCCCAGCCGATACTTTTAGCTCTTTGTTGTATGAACTCAACCTGGGATGCATCACCCAGCTCGAAAACAACTGCTTTCGTATTCAAAGCTACAGCTTTAGATATAATTGCTTCATAGAATTCAGTGTCTCCAATAAGGGCTAGACCGGGCTCAAACTTTTTCACTGATCTCTCTACAGCATCCCACTGTGATATGTATGGTGGGTTGGACGTGATCAAGTCACAAGTTTGGAAGGGCAGAGTTTGTAGATTATCCGTCAAAACATCATGATATAACGCAGATTGGGAGTTTTCCGTCAGCTGTAGTTTCGTTGCATTTTTTTTTATGTTCAGTTTGTAACAATTCAGCGCATGCTGTGAAACATCAATTCCAAATAGCTGCGACTCAGTGAGAAACTCGGAGAGAAGCAGCGGTATGCACCCAGTACCAGTGCAGAAATCAACCACTCTGAGACCTCGACCCATGTTTTTCCTTCTTATCGCTTTCCCCAACTTTATAACCCATTCTTCAGTCTCCCACCTGGGGATCAGGACGTGGGGCTTGCAAATAATGTCCAAATCACCGAACGGTTGAGTACCAATGATATACTGCAATGGTACAGACTGGCCTCTGAGCCGGCATGCTTTAACCAACGGAAATTTTGGGCTTAGCTCGGCCTTAAGAAACCTCAGCTCTCTTCGCGCGCTTTCTACACTGCGGACACCCGGGAGGAGATATCTAAGGAGGGGACTTTCCCTTTCTGCTTTCAGCAGATCTAATGGCTTGATCCTCATATCCCTTAACGTCTAAGACGAGATGCACGTGAATCGTCTGCTCTAGCAAATTTGAATCCTTCCACCCACCGTCTACCTCCTATAGCGCATGCAATCTTTTTCCATATTAACCAATATCAGTGATGCTGATCTGAGTGTTCCAGGAGTGATAGCTATAATCAAGTATCTCTGCTCATCTGTTCCAGATATCACTGGAAACTGTTCAAAATACTAGTGCACCTTGGAAAAGAAATCCAAAGTTACGGACTATATATATACAGGCCAGTACTAAATATTTCATTCACTCCAGTATGTCCACATGTACTTGATCCGCTGGCTATACTCGAGGATTCTTGATATCGATCGAGATTTTTCGAGATCGTTGAATGATCGAGGATCATATTAGTGACTATTTAGCACGAGCGCTCGACATTTCACTGCCGGTATATTCGTATATACGTGACTTTGAAGTTACATTTTTTCCACCGAAAAACTCAAAATCAAATCAACCAGTTCCTAGGAAAGTCAGTACAGACTTTTTTTCTTAGAAAGACTGCTGTGCAGGTATCGTCTGAGACTCAAGTAGCAGGAGATAAAGCCCGTTACTACGGCATACCGGTATACAAGTTTGCTGGACTACTTGTTGACCATAAAGCTGGGTAATTTGCTAGTGGTATTAATCTTAAGTACGCGCAAGCATACGCAAAACTCAATTACTACGGTGCTTTCTCAAGAACTGACAGATTTTTCAAGGACAAGCTCTTCTCGGGTGGATGTGGCTCTGGGGAAAGAGCTGTTTCTGATCTCAGTAGGAGCTGTTTTTGTCTGATATATTTACAGCTAGTATTGCTTTCTTTTACTCTCCTCATCTTGTGACTTCCTATCAGGGCGGGTTGAAAAAAAAAAGCTTTAGCTTTTATTTATTTTAAAATTTTTTTTTTTCACTCCCCCATTGAGGTTTATCACTATTGTGCTTGTTGATTCAAGCAATATCGCATCGTGAGATGGGTGGCCCGGTGGGAAAATCGTCTTTGAGGGTGCCGGTATTGCCCTCCTCCAACTCCACCGACATGTTAGGCTCGAGTTGCAAAGGTACTCTTCAGATTAGCCCTACAAGATCGGAATCTTGCGGCCCAGACAAAAGTTCCACGGCTTCTTCGAGCAGAACTGATGGTAGCTCCAGCAGTGAGCTAGATAGCAGTCCCGAGCCGAAACCTGTTGCAGCTGGTGCAGTTCCAAGCAGATTGAAAAGCCGACCAGGCTTACTGCGATTCCATACATCGCCGGCTATATCTGTTCTAAGTCCGACGCGTCATCATTTTAGATTACCCAACGCGACACCGAGAGAAATCAAGGAGACGCTAGATGCTCGGCTCAATAGAGATGGAAGTGGTTCAGTCATGCTGAATCAGTATGTAATCAAGGAGAGTGTTGGCCACGGTGCATTCAGTAAAGTGTGGCTAGCAGTTGACGAGCATAATGCAAAATACGCAGTAAAGGAGTATTCCAAATCAAAGCTGCAGCGCCTTGTCCGTCAGGAGCTGATTCAAAAGCGAAGGCGGAATATCAAGGTAGAAGAGGTGGATTTCAAAAACCCGTTGAACCTGATACGGCGAGAGGTGGCCATCATGAAAAAACTGGATCATCCAAACATTGTAAACCTAGTGGAAGTACTGGATGATCCTAACGGAGAAAGTCTATACATGATTCTGGAATGGTGCGAGAAGGGTCCAATAATGAATGCTGATGCTTTCGCCATTGACAGTGTTTCGCAGTCTCCTTATTCTCACGACCAGTGTCGCGTATTTTTTAGAGACATGATTTTGGGTTTGGAATATCTGCATTCTCATGGCATTATTCATCGAGATATCAAAGCTGATAATACTCTTCTAAGCGAGTTTGATGTGCTCAAAATTGGTGACTTCGGACTCTCGGAGATGTTTGAAAAGGATAATGACGATATCAAAAAAACGGTAGGGTCACCAGCTTATATGGCACCAGAACTGACTAAAGTTAACATTATGTATAACAAAGGCCAAACGAATGTTAGAGCATCTGCGGATAGTCTGGGAAAAGTAAGTGGAAGAGCGGCAGATATTTGGTCCATGGGTGTCACATTGTTCTACATGATTTTTGGATTTTTGCCATTTAGAGCAAATACGCTTGTTGAGCTTTACGAAAAAATTGTGTATGAACCAGTTCCACTGGATCATATCGATCCAGCAGATGTTGACTTGATTGAGCTATTTGAGAAAATTCTAGACAAGAACCCTAGCACAAGAATCAAAATGAGTGCACTGCGAGAGCTGAATTGGGTCACCAAAAGAGGAGAAGACACCTTACTGTCCGTCGAAGAGAACACTGCCGACAATATCAGCCCTGTCACCGAAGAAGATATTCAGACTGCAATTGAAATCATTGACGGTATCATGGATGTGGACCAAGCTTCTGAAAAACTGCGCATGGTTCACGGATGGAGAGGTCGTTTGGAATCTCGTGGGAATAGCCAAGTTTCTAGAAACAATTCCATGTCTCCACCACCGGCACTAACAAGTGACAATATATCCAGTATGGCAATCACTGGCCAGCTTCACTCAAAGTCGGATGAACAAGTTTCTATTTATAAGCTCACGCGAGCTCTGGATGAGATTATCAGTCACGACAAAAAGGCGCACCAGAGAAAGGAATACAGCAGTGTTTCACCATTAAGAAATTCTGGAACAGCATCTGCACCCCTTGTGGAGTCTCCACCGTCAGAACCTACACCAGCTAGTGAACCTGTTCCCAGCAATAAGGTAGAAGCCGACAACACTCTAGTTGACGGCAGCCACGAAATTACACCAAGCGAGGCTGGTATCAACCGCAGAAGAAGCAGATCTAAGAGCCATGGGCTGCCTGGGCTTGAAATTACTTCTATAAGGTCGAAGAGCTTAGATACCGATGACCGAGTTTGAAGTTTAAGAAACACGGCGAACAAACGACTTCCAAAAAAATAAGAAAGCTCTTTGCTTTAGTTTTGCATCTCTTAATTATAAATATATATATATAAACTAATTTTAATAATGATAAGTAATGATACGTATGGCATATAACCAATCAAGTTAATAACTGATTCTTCTGTGGGCGCCAGGTTTTAATCTAGTCAGAGTTTCGAAAGCCTGAATTGGATACTAGCATATCTTGAAGTATAAAATTCCTCTTCACGGTCAGACTCTGCGGTAGCGGCATTTGTGTCTTTCTTGAACGAGAGCGTATCGTTTATAACTTCCCTTGTCAGCTCCTTACGGATGGTACCGTATACATTAGATTTTGCAAACTCCTTGCAGTTTTGTGCAATAGCCTCTGCTTCAATTAATCCTCCTAAAGTATCCACAAGCCCAAACTCAAAAGCTTCTTTCCCACTAAATCTGTGGGCTGTTAGAGCAATTTTTTGAGCCTTTGCAACTCCGTATTTCACTCTCAGTATCGACATCATGGGTGGTAATAGCGGAGCATTGAATTGAAGTTCGTTCATGCAAAGGAACCCTCTCTCAGGATTCATAACCCTATAGTCACAGCAAGCTGAGATCATAAAGCCTGCGGCGAATGCGTGGCCATTGATCAAAGCAATCGTTGGCCAGGGAAACTCCAGATGAGCTCTCATCAACGGGTAGTACTTTTCGTCAAAGAAGCCAGGAGTGGATATAGCTCTCCCGAAATCCAAACCATTAGAGAAAAACTTTTGTAATTTTGAAGTTATTATCAAAGGCTTGGGGTTGATTCCATTGGTTTTTCTTAAATACGTCAAAGCATCCAAGTAGGCATCGATAAACTCTGGGGTATAACGGTTATCGGGAGGGCTATTGTAAGATAGCAGGTAGTAGTCACTGGTTTCCTGCAAATCCAACAGAGGCTTTCGACCTACTGGAAACCCAATGGAAAGCATGTTTTCTGAATATTTATATGTTATTTCTGTAGAAAAAGCGTCAAGTTTGTGAATGAACCGGCCAAAAATATATATATGTACTGCCGACCCTATATAGCTTCACGCGCCTCGGAAGTGGCATATATGTGAATATCATCATCACCCCTCAGCGATTCCTTATAGTCAAATTAAACGGTCCAAACCTTAACTGGTATTACATAAGCAGTGTATATTAGATAAGCACACTGCTTTTCCACGTGAAAAAAACCCTACTTCGAAGTCAATTAATAAAATCTCTTTTTTTTTTTTACACCGTACACTAGTCTGCTAGAAAAAAAAAAAACTGAAGTAATAAACATAATATAATATACTTTTTATCTTTTTCTTTTAGTTCTGAGCCTTGATAAGAGCGTTGATGTTCTCCTCACGGTTACCAAGAGCACCACCCTCAATGAAGTGCTTGAACTTTCTTCTGACACCCCATCCGCCGGAAGGATTGGAGAGCTTGAAGGGCCACAAGAAGTTGGAGGCCTGCTTGAAGTGAGGACCAACAGTGTAGATTTCGTGGATCAAATCCTCAATGCAGATGATGCCGTACTGTCCTAGAGACTCCTCAATGATGGCATTGTCAGAAAGAGCAATTCTTTGCTTGTTAATCTTACCATATCCACGCTTGTAAACGAGTTGTCGGACAGAAGAGAGGTTGGGGTATCCGTAAGCAATGTATGGCTCAACAATCCTGAGTAATTCAGTGGTAGCCTTGGTGAGCTTGACGAAGACACCGTTGTTAATCTGGTGAAGTCTTAACAATTGTAAAACCTTTCTGGGCTTGGGGGCGATCTTGTTGATACCCTTGATTCTAATAACAAAGACGAGCTTCTCCTGGGCAGGGACGTAAGTCTTACCCTCGGACTTGGCAACTCTCTTCAATCTAATGTCCTCACGCTCAGCGTCTCTGTATTCCTTGACATACTTCTCAGCACGCTGTAAGATAACTGATCGCTTCTCCTTGTTCTGGGTTCGCTTGGCATCAGCTTCGGCCTTCTTCTTAGCGGCGACTTCCTCAGCGTTCTTACGCTTCTTGAGCAAAGTCTCAGGAGCAAAAATATCCTCGTGAGATGGGGTTGTGGTTGAAGGCATTGCTAGTTGTTTGGAGGTTGGGTTGTGAAAAGGATGTTAATGAAATTTGTAAATTTAAAGAGTTGGTATAATTTTGTCTGTTTAGAGTGTGTTTTCGGCGCTGTCTCGATCGTGCGTTAGACCATGAGAGTAGCCCAGCTTTGCCTAACATGAGGTTCAGCGCTCTGCGTAAATCGTGGTCTCTTTGTATATTCCTCTCTACGGCATAAAATAATTAGACTTTGATCTTAAAAAACGTGACTGTGAAAAGTTTGAAAATGGAAAAAGGTAAAGAAGGGCTTTGCGCTAAGCTTTGGTTGTAGACCCCCCCAGCGATCCCACAATTTAAGTCGATTTATAGTATATGATAAACCCAAAAGGCACACACTGGAACTCTGGAGAAAGTCAACTCCGGAACATATATCTGATAGAGTATCAGTATTAAAAAAAGAGGGCTGACCCTGGTTTTATCTTGAAATTGCACTTGATATAGGACTTGCTGGAACTCTTGCATATTAAGCTTGTGGGAGCTGCTAATTTAGCTTGTTTAAACGCGTTTTCGGGTGCGAGTTTTGAAGCTTTCAACAAGGTGGTCTGGAGGATCAAGGAGACAGCTGGTAAGCTTTTACAGCTGAAACCCCGCGTACCTTAACATTGACTCCATTCAATGGCACTATATGGCACTTGAGCTGTTGATTTCCGATCACGTAAAACGAGCTTTGCATTTGTTCGGGTTTGTTCGTCTGGGTAGAAACGTTCCAGAACCAGGGGGTTAGGAGCAGTCTTGTGTATTGCATGCAACGGAACGGCCTCGAAGATTGCTGCGACACCAATATTGAATTTTTCTAAGCACTTGGGCGAGAAAGAAGTTATCTGGCTGAAGTTCTGCTGGAACAATAATGCAGGGGATTGTCGACAATCCCCAGTACCCGGGCTTGCCAAAGACGATCCAGTCCGAAGACAGCGGAAACTGGCATCACAATCCAAATTATACCGACGAACACAATATCAGTAACTTGCAAAATGGAAGCTCATTTGTAGAAATTGATCCGGATTTGAATAGCGTGGAAAAGGCTGCTCGGAAGGTACCCACGCCAGGTGAGAACAACCCACTTAAACGAAATGATCGTAAGCCAAGTCAATTCTCTCCTAGCAACTGGTTGAATATGTCTATCAGTGGATTGCAAGTGAATGCCGGCCGTCTTGATCCAGGGGGTATAAGTTCTCCAGCCTCGACTCGGAGAGGAGCATTTGATGAGCTCCTGAATACACCCAAGGAGCAGAAAAGTCTAAACATCAAGCCTACAATACCGTCACCTCGGTCAGTGAGTCCCGTCGAGATTGTTACTGATAACAGTAGCAGTGAAGTATCAGCTGTGAACAACGCGACAATTGAATCAGCTGAGAACCAGTACAATGAGGTGGTCACAGCTGGGAAAAAGAGGAAACTTAGTGACATCTCACAGGATTCCAATAGAAGCCTCTCGGGAGAAATGAGCAGACTAGTTGAGGAATTTTGTCAATATGATTTTCCTCTGGAAACAGCAGGCATGATCAAAACCAGTGAAAATAAAACTTTAACAGCTGAAAAGTCAAATCTAATTTTTGCAACCATTTGGGTACAGCAGTGTTGTCATAAAAGCCAAGGTGCTACTGTTCCGCGGGCACTAGTCCATTCGAAATATACATCATTGTGCGAGTTTCTTCATATGAAAGCCATAAGTCCCGCTGCCCTTGGCAAACTTGTTAAACAAATTCAGCCGGGTATAGCTACCAAACGGCTAGGATCAAGGGGTCAAAGCAGGTACTGCTATCTTGGTTTGAAGCTAGTTGAGCCGCAGTCAATCTCATCCCGCATTGAACAAGTGAGTGTCTTGGATGAACACTCGTCTTTAGAGCCCTTGGACAAAGTGAGCAGCAACACCGAGTATGAAACACAGCTCCCGAGCACATCTTTGTTTTCGGATTTCAAAGACAGCAAGGTTGTGGATGAGAAAGTCACTAGATTTGAAAACGACATAAAGGCAGTACTTACCGGACTGTCTGAAGAAAACCTGACATTTTTTGTAGGCCATTTCGTTAAAGGGTGGAGGTCATTGCTCGCTTCAATTGCCGAGTTTCAGTTCAAAGAACCCATTTTGAAGCTGCTGACTTCCAATACAGAGTCAAAGGCGCGGATTGAGGCTTTGGTGGAAAACGATAACGAGTCGTCAAGTCTAGTACTACAAAATCTGGACGTGTTCGTATATCAAGAAATCATGAAGCTACTCTATAACCTGGTGCTGGATTACATACCCTCAGACACTGCTTATGAGGTGCATTCAATGCTGTTTGATGTGGCCGCTTCGAAACTTTACGAAGGGCTTCCCAAATCTATTTTTTCCGCAAGGGTGGAGCTAGGTGCATACTTTTCCCGCGTCGTTAAAAAACTGCTACAGACAAATAAGCTGTTACACAAAGTTGGGTCTGTATTGTGCAAAAGAGAAGTGGTGGCTCGACTGAAACTTCAGTTGGAAAATTCGGCTTTGCTGGGGCACGAGCATGGTGATCACGACGAGATCAGTAACAAAACTGACAATATTGCTTTTGGCCTTGTGCTTCTAGTACTCAAAATCTCATCTCAAGACGGCTTTTCAATGGCAACGGTGTTAGGTGCATTAAATCGAGAGATCACTGATTTACAGCAGAAGCAAGAGCTTGCTGATGACCCAAACAGTTTTGTTTTAGAAATCAATATGGCTCTGGACAATGTGCTGACGCGTGTACTAGATGAAAATAATGAAGCTTTTCGAGCCTGGTGGGAAATCAAGTGTTTCATTGTTGAGTATGTTTCCTTTTCAATTCTGCTTGGTGGGCTTTTGAATTACCCGTACACCGGAGATAAAGACTCTGAACCAGCAAGACCGTGCGCTTCCGAAATATCATTAAGACCTGCATTTCCGTTGTTTCCTGCATTTACCAAGGAGACCTTTCATTGGCATTGAAAGCCATAGCATTCATTTCGCATTAACTTATTTATTTATCAATTGAGCATTTCCTCGCATCATGGCATTCCCAAAAGTTGCAGATGTAGAGTATTAAATAAAAATATAAATTATATGTTACTATATTAATCTCTCTGCGCGGAGAGACTGAGATATATATATATATATACTTGCATAAGGGGCTGAAGACACTTATGATGTATTTCCCCTTGATTTTGATAAAAAGCACAAATGAACTAATGGCAAGACACACACACAGTAAGTCTCCCCTGTTCTGATAAAAAGTATGGAATAAAAAGGTAAAACAAACAAAGAAATAGTGAAAACCTGAATCACCATCTCCTAGCTGTTCATAAAAAAGTTATTATAAATTTTGCATGATAAGAGAGTTGAAAATAAAAAAAAAGACTTGTCACCGCATACTACAGTAGTGGGGGAGTTATCTCAAGTTTGGATTGAATAGTTTTGTCCTGCTAAACCATCAATATAAATTTTTTTTTTGGCAAACTTAAAAACATCTCACACGGCAGCTTGGTAGACATAAAAAACAATAGTGTTGGTTGTTGGTAGTTGTATAAGTTTTTGTATAAATTTGGAGGTGATTCTTGTCAATTCTCGCATTTATAAGGTGGCAGCTAAAGCAGCGATACCTGCGGCAACTGCAGCAGAGCTTGCGAAAAAGGTAACAGCACCGTTCTTAGTGCCACTCTCTGAAGCAGAGGCGGTAGAGCCAGAGTCAGCAGCACCTGACTTGGAGCTGCCGGTGGCAGAACTACTTCCTGTAGCTCCTGACTTACTGGTGGCAGCGCTACCTGAAGTAGCTGTACCATTGTCACTACCGGTCTCGGTGGTACCATTTTGGAAAGAGGCGGAAGAAGTAACGAGGCTGCTGGCACCAGAGGTAGCAGTTCCATTGGAAGCACCATCGTCAGTGGTGGTGACAGCACCAGAGGAGGCATCAGTAGAGGTAGCGTCAGTAGCAGTGGAGTTATCAGCTCCAGTGACGCTGCTGGCACCAGTAGTTGAGGCATCAGCAGACGTGGAACTGACATCAGCAGAAGTTGAGCTCTCAGCAGCAGAAGAGGATGAAGTGGCATTGTTTATTATAGTGAATTGAGGAGTGTAGTTGACATCACTAGTATCGTCCTCGTTGACGATCTCGAGAGCATAGTCATCTCCGCTCTCTACAGACGAAGGAATATTCCAGTTAACGGCACCATTGTTGTCCAACTTCTCGGCAATAGTGAGCACAGTAGAAAGATCGTCAGATGCACCCTTCTTCAGGTACAAGTTGATTGTGCTTCCTCCGTCCGTGTTGTTCCAGCTGACGACAGTGCTCTCACCAGCATAGAGAGCTTCCTTGCCCAGAGGAGCAGTGAAAGAATTTGAAGCAGCAACGGCAGCCAAAATGGACGCGATAGTAGCAAGAGAAGTGAAGAACTGCATCTTAATTCTTGTGTTTGTTTGTTTTCTCGTTAAGTCTTGTATTAATATTAGAAAATAATAAAAAAAGGAAAGACGCAAGAGCAGGAAGAACAGAAAAGAAAGAAAGGGAAAAAAAAAGAGGGAAAAAAAGATTGACTCAATGCAAGGAATTCTAGCCCCATATATATATGTCAGTGCCCAACGCCAGCTTCTTGGTATGCTTCCAAATATGGCGTTGTCAAGCTGGTAAATTTATTTTTCTTTTTTTTTCTTTTTCGTGTTTCTCTCCTTCAAAACTTGATTTTCTCGTGTTTTACTTTTGTTTCTTTTTGTCTTCTGCTTCGTTACAAAGCTTCTCCTTCAATAGTGTTCTCACTTTGCATCGGTATTAGCATCTCTCTCGAGCGATCTCAATGTGATAAAAATAGCAGTGAAAAGTTTGTACCTCAGGGGCTTTCTGACTGCAAAGTCGAAGCGCGAATTGACTATAGTCGATCCGATGATTCTTAGTTCAGTCTCTCGAAAGGGAAGTAAGTACACACACCTCACAATAGCGTTTTACCAGCTCAGCCGTGTGAATCTTAATAAAGATTTTTTTTTTCTTCCCTCCTGCCGGAAAGCAAAAACAAATTACTCTGCGTCTACTTCCTGGCGGCTGAGGCACCACCAAGTCATCTCAGATACATCGCGGCACATATTAAAAATATACAACACTTGACACTGCGCCCTGTTTTGAGTTTCTGGTAGCTTGGTGCTGTTTGCAGTGATGGCTGAGACTTCCAGCAGTTCTGCATCAGAAACCTCTGCACTGCCAGAGCCCCTTTCGTTTCCAGTAAGCTCCAGTGAGTTCAAGCAAAACATTTCAGCTCCTCAAGAAACAACAATGAATGCCCCCACAGCCGCCTGTCCCTTTGAGTTACCTCCTGGAGTCTGTGTAACTCCAGGTACCGCTGAAACCAGATGCCTCTCCGTAGCGCAATGTTTTAATCCAGGTGAGTATACATTAACGCGCACGCCTTGAGTTAAGGTTTTTCCCTTTGCTTTTTGATTCCTTCGAACTCTTCTGTCTCTACATATTTTTGCCCATAAGGTTTTTTTTTCCTGATCTTATGCTGAGATTCCGTGTGGTGGCTATGAAGGGAGCTTAAGAATAAGACACATCAAAACCTTTTTTGTGTCTTTATTCAATGTTTTAATTCTCACTTTTATCCAATCCACGGCTCTTGTTCTTTTTTTTTTTTTTTGTTTTCTTTTGATTTATCATTCATATGTCTTACCCTTTGTTCACACTACTCGGTATGTACCATTACCGCGGTTTTTTTTTGTTCCTAATATCACAGCTATTATTGTTTCCACCTCGAATTAAAGATACCCCGAAACTAACTGCAATGTGATTCATTTTCCGTGATTTTTTTGTTTTAGGAGATATCGTGCTAGAATCTAATGCTGCAATTTTGATACCAACTCAGCTTGAGGCAGCAAGTGCTGCTGAGAGCAAACCTGAACTCTCAGTGGAGCACGCTGCAACTGACGGACAAAATTCTCCAACACGCAGAAAACCTTTGATTTGTGCTTACTGCATGTCATTTCGGACTTTCTCCTCAGAAGTTTCAACAAAGCGGGTTTATGAAAAAATAGAACTTTGCACTGACTGTGGATGTAACGTTCATTGTGGATCTTTTGGCTGCGGAGAGGCTCATCGTGAAAATAAGCTTTGTTTGGCGCTCCAGCTAAAGCTACCACAGTATCGTTACAATGATGAAATTCCCAATGCTTGTTTGAGCACAAGCGGTGATAATGACGGTGGCGCTGCTGCGCAAGAGTACAGTAGCGCTGGTGGATTTCAGTGGACCGCGGATGAAATTGGCACATTTCGGTCTGTGCTTATTATTGTCGCTCTGCAGGCTCAGAAACTTGAAGGCGCCGCTGGCCCATTTTCCTGGCTTTTGCCGGAGAAATTGAAATACTTGGTGTCGCACGTTGAAAGTTTCAAGAACCAGCATGAACTACAGTCTCGAATGCTGTCACAGCAAAGTGTTGGACTGCGTTTTCCTACTCGTTTTGACCGGATAAGTCATATTGCTTCAGCAGTTCTGACAGCTCTGTATGAGAGGGAAATTTTGCTGGAGGCTGCTGGCATTGACGAAACCAATGCTTTGCTGGACTACATCATTGAGTTGTGTTGCGTGTTTTGCGTGAATTCCTTCACGTGGCAAGACTCCATGGCAACGTATATGGGAATTGGTCTTGATCCTATGGTTGCACTGATCAACCATTCGTGTGCTCCAAACTGCACTTTGTATGTTGATGAGGATAGAGTGGTCAAAGTTAGGGCATGCACCAAGATATCTCCTGGCGAGAGCCTAACGATAAGTTATACTGCTCCTTTCGTTCCAAAGGCAGTTAGGCAAGAAAGTCTTCAGTATCTTTTTTTTTTTGAGTGTCGCTGCGAGCTTTGTATGAGCAATTCTGCTCCATACGATAAAATTTGCTCCCATGAATCAGAGAGTCTTATCAAGAATATCTCAGAGACAATCTCGAATTCAAATTTGCCTTCTGCGACAGAGCGATGGTCACGGACTGCTCTTGGTCTGCTTATCTCTAAAGCAGATATTCCGCTCTCGAGAGAGCCCTGCTATACTCTTGTGAACATGCTCATGAGCCATTATCTTGGTGAGCGTAGAATATTTGGTGCGTTTCTCATGAGCTTTGCCTCATCGTTCCTGATATTACTCGACACCCAAGTGCGAAACCTGGATATAAATACCCCCCTGAGTACCATAAGCTTACTGACCACCGTACGGCTGGGTATAGAATACCTCTATGCTAATATTCGTAAGACTGACCAGCACGTGAAGGGTCAGCAAGCCATGATACTGAAACTCATGCTGCACTCAGCAGAGATTCTGGAAACTCAGATCAAGACGACCCACGGAGAGAGCGTACTGAAGCAGTTCAAGCGTCAAGAATGCTCAGATCTTCGACGGTTTGCTCTTAGATACCCGAACGTGAGAGAGGTTGATACTCAGTCCAGTATATCTCATTTCACAATGCTTTTCGAAAAACACTGTGGAAACTATGTTTAGAGGTTCTACTTTTTGCAAGAGTCATGTTTGCTTTCTTGAATAAGAGTTTTGCAACCTCCAAGTCAAGGTTGTTTGTTGTCGCTACTTCACTGTTACAGCAACAATGTCGCGCGACTAGCCGCTATAGTAAATTGATCTGATTGTAAAATCAAGCTTACGCGATCAGCAAGTAGAAATAAACCATTACATCGGGGCAAACTCCAAAAATTTGTCACTTCACAATTTCCTCTCCTGTGATTCTGTGAGAGCAGTCAGAACGTGGCCTTTCCAGAAATCTCAATTGTTATAGATCTTTCATTATGGACGACATTCAAGAGTATGTTAAGGCCTTTAGTAGCATTGAATGCTGAAATCATGTTACTTTTTTTCTTCTTATTTTGTTCTTTTTTCGGAGGTAAAGTTTTCTAACCAAATGCCAGCTTATTCTTGTCTATGCCAAGTGTAACTAGATATTTGACTCTCGGGTCAATCACATTGTTTGTTGGGGCACGGTGTCAGTTATTAGAGCCCGGATGGTTTATAAACGAGTGGACATTGACTTTGGGAAAACTACAAGTATGGAGACTACGTATGTTGAAAGGATTATCTGATTATTTCGAAGGAGTTCCTGCTAACCCATAAGTGACTTCGTTTTTCTTACCACTGGGGGATCCTATACAGCAGGCAATGGAGGTGTATATATGTAAGTGCTTTTCTTTAGGCGTGAATCATCACGAAAATTGAGACTAACTAATCATCAGTCTACACATATAGTAGGAAAATTGAGGAGGAAAAATTCAAGAAAAAGGCCGACTATGTCTATTTCCTATTCATCATTTGCTTGATCATTTTGGTAAGTTCAAAATATAATAGTGGGTTCCCTGAACCTGCTGCTGTTCCTGTTTGATTTGCCTGATTTTGTTTGATTCCTGTTGATCCTCCTGTTTCTGCCTCAATTCTCTTATTCAATGAGTCTATGGGTTCTAATTATGGAGGAGATTGAGCTTTACGGCGTTACTTGTCGATTTGATACTTTGATGGTAACAATGTAAGGATCGTGGCATACTGTTCTTGAGGTATTGTATGGATTTGTATCCTGTCAATCTGAGCATTGCCTACATTTTGTATAAATTCTTTCTTCTTTCTGTTTTTTTTTTGTTCTTCCCTTATTCGCGTGCTTAGCGCTACTTTAAACTACTTGCTAACTAACTTAGGCATTGAACTACTTTTTCCAGGGTTACGCATACTTGTCGCCATTGGTGCTGGCACTGACTTATACGTGGGCACAAGATAACGTGAACACCCCAGTTACCTTTTATTTCCTGCAACTGAAAGCTCGTCATTTGCCTCCTATGATGCTTCTGCTTTCATTAATTATTGGCGGGAAAAGATCGTTTCTGTTACACGGCACGGGGTACGTTGCTGGCCACGCATATTTATTCTTAGACTCGTTATGGCCAATGCTGCATCCTAGGTCCGTTCTTCTGAAAACCCCTTCATTTTTATATCGCATTTTTGATTCACCTTCTAGAGTTTCCACTTCTAGAGCTGCTTCTGTTGGCTCCATTAGTAACGTGCGCGGTTTCGGGTCGTCGAGCTCTACAGCTCCTGTCAATCGTCCTACTGCAACCACTACTGCTACCAATCACCCGTCGTGGTTTTCTAGGCAATTTCAAGGAACTGGTCGTAGATTGGGTACATAGATTTTTCTTGTTTTATTGTTTCTAGTTAATTTATTATGCGCATGCAGAGATGCTGTGGTTTTTTACAGACAAAAGTTGGCAAAAAAAAAAGCATTGACCAAAGCTGACATCCAGCTCTGAAAAATGGCATTACATAGGTATAAAGATACACATGGCATTCCCCCTATGTCACGCTTTCCCGGTCACGAAATACATGTTTATCTTGTTCATTTTTTTTAGAAGCTCGAGGTTAAGCTTCACTCGGCAAACTCTGGTCGTAAATCAGATCTCCTTGGAGCTTCCAATGGATGTAATTGTGCTAGATATGTAACAGCCCACATAATGTAGCACAATGCTAAGGTGAGAATCAAACTACTTCTCCAGACAGTAGTGTCAGTCTTTGGCGCGAATATCCAAACTGCGACTGACAAGGCAACAATTACCACAAATGCAATGATTATATTCCATCTTGAATTTCATGTTAACACAGCACGTATTGAATGATTAGACAAAACTCTCCTCTTTACTTACCCGCTCATATTTGCAATGCCTGTGTGAATATGACCCTTGATAACGTGAAATAGACGGAAGAAGTGGTTTAGAAGCGGATAAGCTCAAATCGAAGCATATATATATAGGCAGTCTTAAGACATGCAAATATATGAGGTGAAGATTTGTACGTACTCCATGCGTGACGATTAATCATAACCTCGATCTCTCTATGTAAGGCTTAAATACTTATCGCACAATAACGACATCGAGTGCTGATTCTGAGTTTAACCGTTCAGACACATATATCTAGCATTGGTCTTGACAGCTTTTGAACTTTGGTCACAAGTAACCGTTCTTTGCATGTTTTGACCATGTCTTTACCGAACGAAGTACTACACTGGCTTTATAGTGTGCTTTCTCCTGTAAGTTGAACGAACCATTGAGGTGCTTCTTTCCTCTTAGATTTCGCGACCGAGTAAGGCTAACCTTTTCTGGGGTTTTAGGAATACAATGATCCTTCGGGCACTTATGGCCAAGCAGTCGACATTTTAACAGCTTACTCCAATCTCAGATCAAGGACTAATGTGTATACATACGAATCCGGGAAACACGATTTGTTGCTATGCCTTTACGGCGTAATACCTTGTCATTATCGTGGTAACGAGTACAGGATCCCTGTTGAGATCTGGATACCCAAGGAATTCCCCCGTGTGGCTCCAATATGCTTTGTAAGGCCCACTGCCAATATGCTGATAAGCCCGAACAACAATGTCGACGTGAATGGGAAAATATATCATCCCTTTTTGGCATACTGGGATCCGGAGGTTTCAACATTGACTGGCTTGGCAAATACACTCGAAACAGTGTTTTCAACTTTGCCTCCTGTTTATGCAAAACCGCCTCAGTATTCGCCTTCAATCGCTCAAAATGGCGCATCTCCATCAAGAGCACCAGAGCCCATTTCTGCATCTAGCTCTCCTCAAGCATCTACTCCAATCAGGCCTTTGCCTGTTTCTTACGAGACACAACAAAGACAAACCCCCACTTTACCGCCCAAGCCTCCCGGGTTCAGGGAGTCTTCTGATTTTAGGCTCACGAGAATCTCAACACCTTCACGGGACCTTAGTCTGTCAAGTCCAATAAAGGAAGGAACACCACCAACAGGACGCAAAACCGCTTCAGAGCTCAATCTGCTAGATATGGACGATGAACTCCCGCCAGTTAGACCGCCCAATCCAGTGAAGCAGGAACTGCTGGCAGCTGTTGAACTAGAATTACAGTCATTAATCGAGGGTCCGCTCAAGGCTAAGATAGATATGGACGATGCCGCATTAACACAAACTAAAGAGACAATTGACTACCATGAGACTACAATTGCCAGAGAAAAAGCCGATTTCGAAGCAATGCTGGTCAAAACCGAAGAGAACACAAAAGTTTTGACCGAAAAGATAGACCAAGCAAACAAGTTGATACAAGAGGTCAAGACCCGCCAAATTCCTAATGTGGATGAGATCATTACCACTGAGAACGCAGTGTTCAACCAGCTCTATGATTTGATTTCTGAAGATCAAGCGATAGACGACACCATGTTTGTTCTACAGCACGCGTTCGACCAAGAGAAATTGAAGCTTGAGCCATTTATGAAAACTATTCGAAGTCTTGCCCGGGAGCAGTTCATGAAAAGAGCTCTTTGGGTCAAAATATCAGAAGAAGTAGGCTTGCATACTTGATTTGGATTTTTGTATAGCATTTTGTATTTTACATATTTGAAGTCTTAATGACCGGAAACAAAGCCATTGCATTACAGCGAGTCACCTTTAGCCATCAGATTGAGATAACTGGAAGCACATCTTTTTTTTGACGGTACTCAAGGAGCCCTCAATAATCCAGTCACACTCTACGTTGCAAAGCTGCTCAACCTGACTGGCTTTAGAATTGCAAGCGAAAAACACAGTTCATTGGCATATTACTTTAACTTACAAAGTCCGAGCTTTTGACTACTTACATAAATTCAAGATAGCGCGCTACTGAGTTTGAACTTTGAGTTATAGCGCCAAAGAGACTCGATCGATGAAATTTCACCAGCTCGAAAATTTTTTAATTTTTTTTTTTTTTTTTTTGCAGCTAGTGTTTTTTTCTTGTTTTATACAACCCTTCTTTATTAGACCTGAAAATATAATTAAGATGGCCTCTACACAGGAGAATACAGACTATCTCATCAAGCCTGAGGCTTCTGGGAAATCAGCAGATGCTAGTCAGTGGCCTCTCTTGTTGAAAAACTATGATAAATTGAATGTGAGATCCTCTCATTATACTCCTATACCCGCTGGATGCAATCCACTGAAAAGAGATCTCAAGTCTTACATTTCTTCAGGTGTTATCAACTTGGACAAGCCAAGTAACCCCAGTAGTCATGAAGTTGTTGCTTGGGTCAAGAGAATCTTGCGAGTGGAGAAAACTGGTCACAGTGGTACTTTGGATCCCAAGGTTACTGGATGCTTGATTGTCTGTATTGACCGTGCTACCAGATTAGTCAAGTCCCAGCAGGGTGCTGGTAAAGAGTACGTCTGCGTTATTAGATTGCATGACCTACTCAAGGACGACAAGGACTTAGAAAGAGCAATTGAGAACCTTACTGGGGCTTTGTTCCAGAGACCTCCATTGATCTCTGCTGTTAAAAGACAGCTTCGTATTCGTAACATTTATGAGTCCAAGCTTCTGGAGGTCGATAACGAGCGCCACTTGGGAGTTTTCTGGGCCAGCTGCGAGGCTGGTACTTACATGAGAACCCTGTGTGTTCATTTAGGTATGCTTTTAGGAGTCGGTGGCCATATGCAAGAGCTCCGAAGAGTCAGATCTGGTGCTTTGAGTGAGCAAGATGCCATGTTCACTCTACATGACGTTCTTGACGCTCAATGGCTTTATGACAATACCAAAGATGAGTCTTATTTAAGACGGTGTATCCGACCTCTCGAGTCCCTACTTTTGGGATACAAAAGAATCGTCGTCAAGGATTCATCCGTAAATGCTGTTTGTTACGGTGCTAAGCTTATGATTCCTGGTTTATTGAGATACGAAGATGGAATTGAACTCAACGATGAGGTTGTTCTTATCACTACCAAGGGTGAGGCTATTGCTCTTGGTATTGCTCAAATGTCTACCGTTGATCTTGCATCTTGTGATCACGGAGTTGTTGCCAGGGTGAAACGATGCATCATGGAAAGAGATACATACCCACGACGATGGGGATTGGGACCCGTTGCTTTACAGAAAAAGAAATTGAAGGCTGACGGAAAACTAGATAAGTTTGGAAGAATAACTGATGACACCCCCGCTGCTTGGAAGACTTCATACGTTGAGCTTAATAGAGAAGACGGTGTTGCACCCTCCACTAGTACAGGTGCAAATAGCACCAGTGTTGAATCTGCACCTGCCACACCAGCCAAGCCTTTGATAACAGAGGTTAAATCAGAAGCCGAAGACGTCTCAATGGATGCAACCCCCGCAAAGGAAGATGGCGATGTTTCCATCTCTAAGAAGGAGAAGAAAGACAAGAAGGAAAAGAAAGATAAGAAGGAAAAGAAGGAGAAGAAAGACAAGAAGCGTAAAGCTGAAGACCAATCTCCAGAAAAGAGCGAAAAGAAGAAGTCTAAGACTGGAGACAAGGATTAGTTATGTAACTCAGCGTATTGAATTTATTGAATTTATTGTATTGATAGTTACGAAAGTCAAAGCATTATTGCTTGGAGCTACTAGCTGATAAGTATATTGTAGGGTAAACCAAACCATGCTTTTTTGTTCGGAATCAACCTGGGATGATTTGCGTATTGATATTATTTTGTTTGAGCATTTCATTTCTTTATATATGTCTACATTATTTCGAACTGTTGGCATTTCCTGAGGCTCTAAACTAGCTGGCAGGTTTGCTGCTAAAAACTGAACCTTATAGTTGTAACAAATAGAGTGAAAAATAAATAGCTGACCCACCCGCAAAATGCACCTCGGCCGTATGATTAATTATTAAGAAAAGTACTCTTCAGTCTCATATTGCTTAAAAGTTCTCCGCTATAGCTTCTTTCTGTTTAGTTGTGAGAGATGTCGGTAGAACAACGTTAACTTTGATAATCAAATCACCATGTTTACCAGGTGATTTCGAAATTGGCATACCTAGACCGGGGTAAGGGATCGTCCTACCGTTCTGTACGGGGCTCTTGTTTTCTACTTTAATCTTCTTTCCACTCAAAGTCTGGATTTCTTTTGAGAAACCTGTTAAAGCCTCCTTCAAAGTCAGGTCCAAAGTGTAAATGATATTATCACCATCACGTTTGAACTTTGGGTCTGGTTTCTCCTCAATGACAAATACTATGTCCTGGTATGTACCGCCAGGCTGTTCGTCACCCTCATTGGGATATGTAATTTTGGTGCCAGCTTTCCAGCCAGGCTTGATTTTGACTTCTAGAACCTTAGAATCCTGAGTTCCGTGTCGCTTTCTATTAATTTTAAGTTTCTTGACACCACCATTGTACAGATCAGATAGATTCACCGGCAACGGGATGTTAACTGCTACTTTGTCAACAGGTGCAGGGCTGGGGGAACGAGCGAACCCACCAGGCATCCCACCGCCCATTTTAGCGCCAGGCATGCCTCCCATACCGCGGAACCCTGACGACCTTCCTCTACCTCCTGGTCTACCTCCACCTAAAATGTGAAATATGTCGTCGTCATCATCTCCACCACCATTGCTCTGCGCAAATTGGCTGAATATATTGAATGCATCATCAGAGCTAAAAGGCGTAAAGCCTCCAGGGCCACCACCTCCACCGCTGCTGAAGTGGAAAGTCTTTCCACCACCGCCTCCAGAATTGCCAGCAAATCCAAATGGGTTTCCGCCGCCAGCACCTGCTCCGGGGAATCCACCAGGAAAACCGCCAGCACCTCCGGCATTACCGTTCAAGTCTTCTGCCGAGAGTCCTCCACGCCTGGCAGCTTCTAGTCCATAGGTGTCATACAGCTTTCTCTTTTCTTCATTGGATAAAATGTCGAATGCCTCCGAAATTTCCTTGAACTTTTCAGTGTCTCCCGTCGGTTTGTCCGGGTGGAACTTCAAGGCCATCTTACGATAGCCCTTCTTAATATCATTGTCATTGGCATCTGTTGATACGCCAAGCAGATCATAAAGCTTCTTCTCCTTGACCATTGTGCTTGTAAAATTGTTAGCTAGCTGAAAGTATTGAGTTGATTGCAAAAATAAAGTATCTAAGTTCTAAAGAGAGAGAAAGAAAGCTCGCCCTTATATACAAAGGAGGGCTGCATATCACCCGTCCTTTGCTGAACGATCGCCAGCTAGAAGATGCTAGAAGCTGCTAGTGATGTAATCGAAGTCGAGGCACTTTGAAAGTTAATATAGTCACGTGATACATAAAGTATGCTCTACCGATTGGTTATGCTGTTAAGCTAGATAAATGGTCCATTCAAAATCTGGAAGAAGTTGTACCATTCTCAAACCCAAGCCTAACACAATACATGCATTTTGTTCATTATTGCAATTATAAAGGACTGCCACGTTAATTGCAGTATTCTGACTGTGGCTATAGTAGTCACTATATCACTGAAGAAAAATTTCGGTGTGGAGCTGAAGCTTTTATGATCAGATTTGGAAATATCAACATTATATACACAATATAGACAGTTTTTTATACATAGAACCGGCAATTACTTCGTGCTCGAAGGGACTTACATGGAAAGATGAGCGACGAGTCGGATATGTCAGTGATACTGGCATCTTCAGGCTACGATCAAACAATCAAGTTTTGGGAGGCGCTTTCAGGTATTTGCTCGCGGACGATTCAAAATGGAGATGGACAGGTCAATAGAATGGCAGTTACACCAGATAAGAGATATCTGGCTTGTGCTGGTTCACATACCGTCCGACTGTATGATATAAAGACTACCAACCCAAACCCAATTATGACATTCGAGGGACACACGGGAAACATCACCGCAGTTGCCATTCAATCAGAGGGTAAATGGATGGTGACTTCTTCTGAGGATGGCACAGTTAAGGTTTGGGACATGCGTGCTCCAACTGTTCAACGCAATTACAAGCACAACTGCCCAGTGAATGACGTGGTCATTCATCCCAACCAGGGAGAACTAATTGCATGCGATGATGACGGAAACGTGAGAATATGGGATTTAGGGGAAAATACATGTACTCATCAACTAATCCCCGAAGATGATGTCCCGGTGAGATCGGTATCTGTAGCATCAGATGGTACAATGCTGGTAGCAGGTAACAATAAAGGCAACTGCTATGTATGGAAAATGGTCAACACTAGAGATACCACTTCATTGCATCCCATCACAAAGTTTAAAGCCCATCAAAAGTATATCACGAAGGTACTATTATCGCCAGATGTGAAGCATCTAGCTACGTGCTCCGCTGACCACACAGCTCGAATATGGTCTGTGGACGGAGACAAACGGTTCGCAATGGAGACCGTTCTACAGGGTCACCAAAGGTGGGTATGGGATTGTGCTTTTAGTGCCGATTCTGCTTATCTAGTGACAGCCTGCTCAGATCACTACGTACGATTGTGGGAACTGGCGACTGGACAGATCATACGGCAGTACAACGGACACCACAAAGGTGCAATAGCAGTGGCATTGAATGATGTTTAGCCTCACTGGGTAGCGTGGCATAAACTCACCACCCTTTTATTTATCTATGTTTTCATAATACCAGTAATAAATCAAGCCCGTCCAACAAACAGAATGTGATACGCAGTTGTCGCGTAGTAAGTTCTTATTTTCCATGTCACTGATCCTAGGATAGGACATCATCATGATAGGTTCAGGCCTAAGGCCTAATAGATTTTCATTATGTGTAGCTTATTTGTACTTATTTCGACGACAACGGTATTAATCTTCAAGTATCTATCTTAATAGTTGATATTTCATCTCGTGACTAATAATTAACCCAGTTTACGGCACTTTAGTGCCGTTGTGTGGCTTTGGAAAGGGCCAAAATAAAGCGAGTTCGTATCGCCAACTTTCCGCTTTTGTGAAGCCCCCTAGGCTCACCAATATTTATTTTTGAGGTTTCTAAAACACCTCAGAGACTCTAAAACATGCTATTAATTAGTATAGGAACTTTCAACTTGAATTTCAGGCAAAATTGGGCGTTTTTAAGATTATCAGAATTTGCTAGTATTTTGATATTCATGCTGAAACAAAATTACGCTGATAAATATTTAGCAGGGTGCATTAAGACATCGTTGATGCTCGTATGGCGCAATGGTAGCGCGTGAGATTGCAAATCTTGAGGTTCCCGGTTCGAACCCGGGTGCGAGCTCATTTTTTTTCTACCCAGGGGTGTTTAGACGCGCTCAATTGTAAGGGGAATGAAAGCAGACCTTAATCTGTTTCTTGTTCCCTACTTTTTAGCCTTGAAAAGTTGGTAAATATTCTTTAGCATGGGTTGATCTGATCTCTTGTGCGGCCATTTTGAACGTTTGATCTCTGTGAAAAAATTAAAACTCATCTACAAGCCGACTCAGTATCTAGCTTATACTTATGTCGAAGTCACAGCGGCAGCAATGGGCAGAAAAAGGAAAAGCAAAAGTCTCGATGGTAGCGAGAATAAGTTTATGAGAAGGAGATATGACTTGTTTTCACGATATGATGAAGGGATCCTTCTTAACGAAACACAGTTTTTCAGTGTAACACCTGAAGCTGTTGCCGAGAAATTAGTAACCAGACTAGCCGACGTATTTGAAGTCAAGGACACTAAATCTGCTTTTGTAATTGATGGATTTGGCGGAGCTGGTGGTAACACTATAGCATTCAGCAAGCATTTCAAACAAGTCTGTCATGTCGAGATTGAATCAGAGGTAAGTGAAATGGCAGTCAATAACCTTAATGTCTACGGAGTAGGCGAGAACGTCAACTTCAAAACGTGCGATTTCTTCAGTTTAGAGCCAGAAGATATTGATTTTCCCAAAAGCCAAACGATCTTATTTGCAAGTCCTCCCTGGGGAGGGCCCGAGTATTTACGTGATAAGGTTTGGTCCCTGGAAAACTCGGGACCACTTTCAACTTTGGACATCATTGAGAATGGTCTCAAGTTTTCTAGCTCTATTTGTTTGTTTCTCCCTAAAACCAGCTCGTTAGAAGATATCTCTAAAATAGCCGAAAAAGCTCCTGTAGCTCTGGAATACTTACAAACCAACGGAAACACAGTGGCATTAGCATTATACATAGACGCAAGGGAACTTGAGACAATATATTAGAACTTTACTAAACTATTACAATTTCTCTTTGAATAGCTTGTTGATCTCCTCAATTGCGGAATCAACCTTGGTGGGGTCAGTACCTTGTCCCTGCACCGTGGTGCCTTTACCACCACATTTTCCACCAACAAGCTTGGATACTGCGGTTCCCAGCTCCTGAGCAGTAAGTCCCTTACTTTCAGCACCTTCCGAAATATAGCAACCGTGAGCAACCTTGGTTCCATCTGAAGCAAACAAATAGACTGACTTAGTGGGCTCCTTAGTTTTCAAATAGTTGAATGCTTCACCCATTGCCTTGGCATTAGAACCAAGCTCTTCTGGAAGTCTGATTGCGGCAAATGTTTCATCCTTATTTTTCTCGAAGTACTCAGTTACTGAATTAATTGCCAACTTGCCCTCAGCCTTTTGCTTGGCCTTGAGCTGATCGGTGATCTTCTTCTGAATCTTTGCAAATTTATCATTGAGCTTGGCTTTCTCAAGGACAGAAATTGAAAGCTTTTTCAACTCTGCACCGGCAGCCTTAGCATTGGACTCTTTGTTAGGGCCCAGCTCCATCTTGTCAATAGCGTCCAGTCTTAGGTCAAAGTCCCTAGCCACCTTCTGTACTTCGTGAGCTGTAACGCCCGTCACTGCAACAATTCTTCGAATGCCCTTAGCAATACCGCTTTCTTCAATGACAACAAAGTCCTTGATGTCACCAGTCTTGGCAACATGAGTACCTCCGCAGAACTCAATGGAGACATCAGCCCATTTTTCACTCTTGGGATCGCTAAGCAGGTCGTCAACTGGAACACCTACAGAAACAACTCTGACAGGATCAGGGTAAGTCTCGCCGAAAACAGCACGCACACCGTTGATTTCACGAGCAAGTGATAACGCAACCTCTTTCGAGTAAACCTTGTTATTCTGCTTGATCACCTTGTTGCTAATATTCTCTACAGCTTCTAGTTCCTTAGGAGATAATGCATTTTTGTGTGAGAAATCAAATCGAAGTTTCTCGGGAGCAACTAGCGAACCTTTCTGCTCAATGCCATCTCCTAGAACCTCTCTCAACGCAAGATTCAAGATATGAGTACCGGTGTGGTTATTCCTAATAGGCCATCTTCTAAGCTCATCAAAACCAGCAATCACCTCATCTCCCACTTTGAGTGTACCGTACTTAACGTAACCAGTATGAAGGACATATCCTGCGTAGGACTGAACATTCTCGACCTCAAACTCAGACTTACCATCAATGACAATCTTACCAGTATCGTACTCTTGACCACCCTGCTCGGCGTACATGTTAGTCTTGTCGAGTAAGATACCAATTTGAGTTCCAGATTGAATAGATTCTGTGCTTGTAGCAAACTCGCCATTGCTATAAATGGCAACCACATTTGCAGTAACATCCCCTAGCTCATATTTGGCGCTGTCATTGCTTTTTGGCACTGCATCGTTACTGTCCAACTGAGCCAAAGCATGAACATCAAGCTTCAACGAAGATTTTCCAGAAGATTTTTTGCCAGCCTTGGAGGCCTCTAGTGACTCCAGACGAGCTTTTTCAAACTCCTTCTCGTCAATTTCCAGACCGGACTCCTCAGCCATGAGCCTGGTCAGATCCACAGGAAATCCATAGGTGTCGTAGAGTCTCCAAACATCCTTACCATTAAGTTTCTTCTGGCCGCTAGCAAGAGCTTTGGCAGCATACTCTTCAAAGAGTCTTTCTCCGCGATCCAGAGTTTTAGAGAAGGAAGCTTCTTCCTCGTCAAGAATTTCAAAAATATCTGCAGTGTTCTTTCTCAACTCGGGGAAAACGTCACCCACCTGTTCAATTAAGGTTGGAGCAAGTTGTGAGAAAAAGTTTCCAATTGGGGCGTTGAACTTCTTTCTGATATATCTTGCACCTCTTCTCAAGATTCTTCTAAGAACATAACCTCTACCGTCATTGTTGGGGACTCCGCCATCAGCAAGAGCAAAAGTCAAGGTTCGAACATGATCTGCAACAACCCTATACGCAGTATCAATTCCATCCTTGTCTTCAGCGCCGAATTTACCTTCATAAGGTTTAGCACCCGTGAGCTCCTGAATTCTAGCAAAAAGAGGAGTAAAAACATCAGAGTCATAGTTTGAGGATTTATCCTGCAAAATCGACACAAGTCTTTCAAAACCCATACCAGTGTCAATATGCTTTGCAGGCAAGGGTCTTAAAGAAGCATCAGGTTCGCGATTGTACTGTATAAACACAATGTTCCAGATTTCAAGAACATTGGGGTCGTCTTCATTGACTAAAGATGCAGCATTTCTTCCACCAATTCTATCGTAGTGAACTTCACTGCATGGTCCACAGGGACCTTGGTCTCCCATTTCCCAAAAGTTATCTTTGTAGCTACCAGGAATAACATGGGACTCTTCTAACCCAATATCCAGCCAGAGCTGCTTAGCAACCAAATCAGGCTCTAGCCCGGATTCCTCGTGGCCTCCAAAATATGTAGCGTACAGCCTTTTAGGATCCAACCCGTAGACGTTTACGAGTAGATCATAGGCCATGGCAACTGCTTCTTTCTTGAAGTAGTCACCGAAAGACCAGTTCCCCAGCATTTCGAAAAAGGTGTGATGGTAGCTGTCCCGTCCAACATCCTCTAAATCATTGTGCTTTCCACCAGCACGGATTACCTTCTGGGAGTTGACAGCTCTTTTCAGCTTGTATAATGAAGAAGATGGATCGACAGTCCCCAAAAAGATGGGCTTATACTGGTTCATACCAGCATTAGCGAATAGCAAAGTTGGGTCATCATATGGAATAACAGAGGAACTGGGTACAAATGTATGCTCATGCTTGGTTTTGAAATAGTCCAAAAAGGTATCTCGAACCTGATTTGAGGTCCAATTTTCACCCATCTTATCTGAAGTCAATGTGCTTAAGCTAACTTTACTGGGGCCTCTCAGAAACTTCAAAAAACTATAATTATTCTTGAGCAATCTTGTACAGCTATGCATGCAAAGATCACTTGTATTGGTGAGTTCTTGCAAGTCTTGGCCGTTAATGCTTGTTCAATCCAAATGAAAAAAGTCAAGATTAAGTTATTTCAATTCTTTTAGGGGTTTTGCCGCGAAAACAGAAATTAGTCAAGATTTTGATAGATACAAAAAGACTATCGATCAATTTATAGGGCATTAATTTTTCATTATTTCAGACAACTTTCACTATTGAGAGTACGAAACTTCTTGTTTGAACGTAATTGTGTAATGTAGAAAGGTCTAATGTTTAATTTTCTTCTCAAGTATAGCTACAAATGACAGAAGTTAACTATTTAACATGGGCAATTTTTTGGTTGAAAAAAGTCCTTTCAATGCTTTAGTCGACTTTGAAAGTTAAAGCCTGTACTTTAAGAGGCCTCGGCAGCCAACTTCTCAGCCTTGGAGATAACCTCCTCGATACCACCAACCATGTAGAACGCACTCTCGGGGAGAGCGTCATGCTTACCATCCAAAATCTCCTTGAAGGACTTGACGGTATCCTTCAATGGGACGAGACGGCCCTCGAGACCAGTGAAAACAGTGGCGACAGCAAAAGGCTGGGAGAGGAATCTCTGGATCTTTCTGGCACGCTCGACAGTGAGCTTATCGCTCTCAGACAACTCATCCATACCCAAGATGGCAATGATATCCTGGAGAGACTTGTAGGCCTGAAGAGTCTGCTGGACGTTGGAAGCAACATCGTAATGCTCCTGACCAATGACAGCAGCGTCCAAAAGACGAGACTTAGATCCAAGAGGATCGACGGCAGGGTAGATACCCAACTCGGAGATAGATCTATCCAATACAGTGGTAGCATCCAAATGGGCAAAGGTGGTGGCAGGGGCAGGATCAGTCAAATCATCAGCAGGGACGTAAACGGCCTGGACAGAGGTGACGGAACCCTTCTTGGTGGTGGTAATACGCTCCTGAAGAGCACCCATATCGGTGGCCAAAGTGGGCTGGTAACCGACAGCAGAGGGAATACGACCCAAAAGGGCAGAGACCTCAGAACCGGCCTGGGTAAATCGGAAAATGTTGTCAACGAAAAGCAAGACATCCTGTCCCTCCTCATCTCTGAAGTACTCAGCAATGGTCAAACCAGTCAAGGCAACACGGGCACGAGCACCTGGGGGTTCGTTCATCTGACCGAACACCAATGCGACCTTGGATTCACCCTCCAAGTTGATGACACCGGTCTCAATCATTTCTCTGTAAAGATCGTTACCCTCACGAGTTCTCTCACCGACACCGGTGAAAACTGAGAAACCACCATGTGCCTTGGCAATGTTGTTAATCAGCTCCTGAATGAATACGGTCTTACCGACACCGGCACCACCAAAGAGACCAATCTTACCTCCTCTGGCGTAAGGAGCCAACAGATCGACAACCTTGATACCAGTTTCCAAAACCTCAGCGGCAGTAGACTGCTCGTCGAATGTAGGAGCTTCGGCATGGATAGGTCTGTGCTTGTCGGCCTTGACAGGTCCACGCTCGTCAATGGGCTGACCGAGAACGTTAAGAATTCTACCAAGAGTTCCTCGACCGACGGGAATGGTGATAGGAGCACCAGTGTCCTTGACATGAGTACCTCTAACAAGACCCTCAGTACCATCCATAGCAATGGTTCTTACGGTGTTCTCACCGAGATGCTGGGCAACTTCCAAGACAAGCTTGGAGCCATCTTCCTTCTCGATCTCAAGAGCGTTGAGAATAGCAGGAAGTTTATCTTGCTCGAATTGGACGTCCTAAAAAATGATTAGCAAACTTTTTGAAACAACAATTACTTCGACATCACAGTTCACACTGCAGTCTACTAGGCCATCAACAACAAGCTCTCTGATTCTTTCGTATTTTGGTCTGCTTGGTGCTTCTTCGTTTTTCATTTTTTTGATTTTTTTTCCCGATGGTTGAGGATTCTCAGTCTGTGATTGGCCAAACCCGATGAAATTTTCATCGTTCCCCCGGGTTCAAGCACCGGCAAAGCCAGAATACCAGACCAAAATACTCGAAACTAAAAACAGAATGGAGCTGCGCGAAATGGCATTCTAGAAGTTTGTAAATGAACTTACAACAACGGCACCAATGACGGTTCTAAAAAATGTTGTGGTTAGCAGATGCAATTGACCGAAGCTTAACGTCCTTTGAGAAACAAGTGCTCTAGCAGAAGAAAGGCAAACCCTGGTTTAAAAACAGGCAAAAAGGGAATTGGATTGATTCAATAAAAACCCCTCCTCAAACCTGTTCAGTGCCTTTGAATAGCTTCCAAGCCCTTGAGACGTTCCCAGACAAGCAGAAAAAGAAGAAAACTTACCGAATAGCACCAACGCTGGTTGCCTTGTCAGCGTAAGTACGGACAGCACCTAAGTTGAACAGACGGTTGTTGGCCTGAGCAACACGGAACGCACTGCGCGAAACTCTGGGAATGAGTCGAGGGAGAACCATAATTGTGTTGAAGTAGAGTTCAAAATTAAAGGTTTGAAGTTCTTCGTGAGGGAAGAAGAGAGGCTATTGGATCGTGTGTAGGAAGTATTAAACCGCACAGCGCTAGAAAAACTTGTGTGAGAACTTGCTGCGTAATTTCAAGCACCACTCATAATCGAGAACACCACTTCAGCAGGAGATTATGTAATCTTGCACGGCTTGATCCTGGTCGCGAATCTGTGGATACTGGCGAGTGCTAAACAGTTTGGAGCTACTGTAGCCTCTAGTTAATAGTATAAGTGATGTTGGTTTTTTTGAGAAGAACTACACTGGAAGTTTGAGTTTGATATTGCTGGCGAAAGCGGTACTTTGGAGCTGCAAGAGGAGTTAGAGTCGGACTTAGCTGCACCTCATGGATGTGAGCGCATTGAGCATAGGAGATAGACTATCCTTCGGAGGTCAATTGTGCACTGTAAGATTCAAAGGTACAGTTCCAAACTGGCCAGCTGAAGTCTGCATTGGTGTGGAATGGGATTCTCCTTCCAGAGGTAAAAACAATGGCAACATTGGAAATAATCAATTTTTCAGTTGTCGCGTCGAGGGCGCCGGCTCGTTTCTAAGGCTTACATCCAAGTTGCCAGATGCACGCCGAATTTTTAGTGAAGCGGTGACGGAGAAATACTGCAACGCTGAGTCCACGGGCGAAGCACACAAAGAAATTCGGATAGCCAAGTCCAAGGTTGTTGAAACTTTAGGGGTGGAGAGGCTCTCTCAATATCAATCTCAGATAGCCCAATTGCCTACAATATCTGTAAGTCGCATGTGTATTGCATTTGGTGACTTTTTGGAGCTGGCAAGTTTAAAAAGGCTGGATCTGGGGTTCAACTTGCTAAATCTATCCCAGGTATACGCAGCTGTCAGATCTTTGCCGAAACTGACAAGCTTGATACTTAACGGCAACCGGTTTGATAAGGAGTTCTTAGCTCGTGATCCAGTAATTCAGGTTAAAGAATTGAGTTTAGCGTCCACTTTGGTCAACAGCCAACAGCTGGAAATGATAGCTAAAGTTTTTCCTGCGACCGAGTCACTCAACCTATCGTCTAATCTGCTCGGCTCGATCATGGTGCCTAGTCACCTGGAGCTGAAAAGCCTTGACGTTTCCGAGAACGAGCTAGTAGAGTTACCAAGTGTTCCAGAGGGATTGAAGGAGCTGAATGTTGCTGGCAACTCAATTTCAACTATTCGGCCTATAAAAATTGATAACTTGAATATAAGTAGGAACAAGATATCCGAGTGGTCGGCCATTGACAACATTGACTGTCATGATTTACGACTTGTGGAGAATCCCTTGTATCTGGTCGATGACACAGGGAAAAGCGAGGCGGTAGACTCGCTAATCATTGGTCGCCTTACTAACCTAACGAGACTAAACGGTTCTAGAATCAGTTCCCAGGAGCGCAGTGACTCAGAGCTTTACTTGGTATCTAAATTGAAATCATCTGCTATGGCCCTTCCCAGAAATTGGAACTACCTTTCCTCGAAGTATGATCTTAGCACACGAGACATACATCAGTTGGAGCGAGATACCATTAAATCTAGGCTTTTGGATCTGAAAATTTCTTACAATGGGGAGTATAAACATTGCAAAGTCATTAAATCTATGTCTATAAGCAGTCTCAAAGTCAAGGCAGCAAAGCTGTTCCAATTGTCAGCGTTAGATATAGTTCTACTAACCGAGGACGATTCGCCTTTGGACGATTTTAGCTATTCTACCATTGACCAAGTTAGAATTTCTTCAGGTGAAACTCTTAAGATATCTCTTTGAGATTCCAAAGGCCATCCCCAAGGTAATGTATTAAGTTGATTCCTATGCCTTTATTTACACTTTTGATCTCTTCTGTAGACATTGTTAAAACTCCCACTGCCAAAGCATGCTCCTTTCCTTCAGCATAAACAATGACTAGCTGGCCCTCGTCATATCCTGGCGCTGCTGGTAGCTCACCGCCTTTAGAAGTCAGACCTGGGCACATAATGTTTGCTCCACCAAGGACAAACTTGATTGCGCCACGGTCTACCCTGACATGAGGGAAATCATCTATTGGAAATCGATGAACAAGCCTCAATGAAGGGACGAGGTCATCGTCAAAATGCTGCGAGAAGACCACCTCGTTACCTGTAGTATATAGAGAAATTTTCTCAGTACACTTGACTTGCTCCAGCGCTGCTTTCTTGGGAATGATCTCTTCGATGACTGGCTCCAGTGCTGGGAATTGTGACACAAATTTGTTCTTTAGAGACCTTTGAACAGATGACTTAATGTTCGACCTGGAATTTATCTCCTCTTTGGAGAACCTAAAAGCGTTAGAATGCTTCTAAAGAAATTGAAATAGCGCAAAACTTACTTTTTAAACATTCCGTTGAAAAGTGTCCTGCGTAAGTTGGGGATAGTACGTACTACGTGAGATTTTTTCAGAAATATTTCGAGATATTGGTGTGAGATCGATAACAATCTTGTTCGCGAAGTACAATTGTTGCATATATCAAACTCAACCCCATCCAGAGGTCCAATTTTCTTTCAAGTTTTCTATTTATTTCTTTTTGTAACATGGAAGATGATATCAGAAAGACTGCGCATAGGCGAACGGTCGACCTCGGAAGTCCTTACTCGAAGTATTTACTTCAACGATCAAGCAATCAGTTCATGAGAGCCGAACGAATTCAACCAGAGGCCAGCCATATAACAGACCTATTACCACCCGTTGCTTACAACAAGACACAGCAGTCAGTCACATCTCTTATTACCAAGTTTGCTCACACATCTGTGAATAAGATCAGACATCCTATTTTGGCGGTGAAATGGACTCCCGAAGGAAGAAGGCTACTTACTGGTTCAATGAGCGGTGAGTTCACGCTATGGAACGGCATGACCTTCAATTTTGAGACCATTATGCAAGCGCACGATAGTGCAATCAAGACCTTAAACTACTCTAATAATGAAGAATGGCTGCTATCAGGAGACCAAGAGGGAACAGTAAAGTTCTGGCAGTCCAACTTCAATAATGTCAACATCGTGCCTGCTCACCGAGAAGCTGTGACAGACATTGCATTTTCGCCCAATGACTCCAAATACGTCACCAGTAGTGATGATGGCTCCTTGAAAATATGGAATTTCAATGATAGTACCGAGGAATCGTTATTGAAAGGTCACGGCTGGGACGTGAAGTGCTGCGACTGGCATCCTACATTAGGGCTTATTGTGAGTGGATCTAAAGATAATCTCCTGAAACTATGGGACCCAAGAACAGCTAAATGTCTCACTACGCTTCACGGATTCAAGCATACAGTTACAAAGACAAAGTTTCAAAAAGCGGGAGGTCAGATGCTGCTAGCATCTACTAGCAGGGATCAAACAGCCAGAATCTGTGATATTCGCGCAATGAAAGATATGATGGTTTTAAGAGGACACAATTCAGACGTTTCTTCATTAGCATTTCATCCTATTCATTCTAATTTGTTAACAACTGGGTGTCAAAATGGCTCTCTGAACAATTTTCTTTTGGACACTCACCTCGCTGAAAATACCACTGGTCTCACACCAACCCACTCTATTCCTCATGCACATGACTGGCCTATATGGTCAATGGATTATCACCCGGTCGGACACATTTTGGCCACTGGATCAAACGATAGAACGACAAGGTTTTGGTGCCGAGCTAGACCCGGAGACGGGCTTGCATTTAATGACAAATACTATACAGGCGACCAGAACGCTCAGGGACAATACTCTACAGCTACGCCAAAACTGCCAGACCTGAAACAATCCTCTGCAGCTCCACTGCTACAGTCCATACCGGGTCTTTCTTCATTTAGTTAATAGATAAACTTTATAGTTCGCAATACACGGCATTTATAGTACTCCGATTCTTTGTGCTCGAGGTATAAATTTTGACGCTATAGATACCGAGGATCGAGTCACGGAGCCGAAAATACTAATAACTCTTCCCCACAAATTCGCCGATACCCTCTCATAAATATGCCTACCTTGAACTTAAACTTAAAGAGAACTGTTTTATATATAAACAAGCTAAAGGCTGCTTCAACGCTTACTATTTTTTGAGTATACTGTGACATCGAGGTAGACACAGACAGAATGGAGATACCAGAGCTAGTCAATGATAAAATCTCTCCTAGAGCGAGAGACACTATTGCCAAGGTGAGAAGGTTTGTGGAGGAGGAGTGCATCCCTGCTGAACCTGTCTATGATGCTGCACTTGACAAGCAAACCAGCAGATGGAGCGAGATTCCTTCGATTATGGAGACTCTCAAAACCAAAGCAAAATCCCAAAACTTGTGGAACTTGTTCCTTTCGTCTCACTACTCTGAGGGTGCTGGCTACACGAACTTGGAGTATGCTTTGATGGCTGAACAAATGGGAAGGTGTCTCATTGCGCCAGAAGCGTTCAATTGTGCTGCGCCAGATACAGGTAATATGGAAGTTCTAGCTCGTTATGGCAGCGATGCCCAAAAGTCCAAGTGGTTGGCTCCGCTGCTGGAGGGTAAAATCCGCTCCGCTTTCTGCATGACTGAAAAGGGTGTTGCAAGCTCAGATGCAACAAACATCCAGCTCAGTATTAAACGGGACGGCGATGACTATATTCTCAATGGAGTCAAATGGTGGTCCTCAGGGGCAGGGGATCCGAGATGCAAGATCCTATTTGTAATGGGCAAAACAAGCGACTCTGGAAGCCAATACAATAGACAGTCAGTCATACTAGTTCCAACCAATACTCCCGGAGTAAGAATAGTACGTCCTCTCACAGTATTCGGCTATGATGATGCACCTCACGGTCATATGGAGATTGAGTTCACCAATGTCAGGGTTCCTGCATCTAATATTATTCTGGGCGAGGGGAGAGGATTCGAAATAGTGCAGGGAAGACTCGGTCCAGGTCGTATTCATCATTGCATGAGAACTATGGGAGCAGCCGAAGAAGCACTTCAGGCAATGATTAAGCGAGTCGCTATGGAAAACCGGAAAACTTTTGGAAAAGAGCTCAAGGACCACGGAACTATTAAAACTTGGATTGCCCAAAGTAGAGTTGAAATTGATTACGCCAGGCTTTTGGTCCTTTCTGCCGCCCACAAAATTGACGTAGCCGGACCCAAAGCTGCAATGCTGGATATATCGAAAGCTAAAGTAACTTGCCCGAATGTCTGTCTCCAGGTCTGCGACCGGGCTATTCAGTCTTATGGTGCTGCAGGGGTATGCCAAGATACACCCGTGTCTCGGCTCTATGCAGTGAACAGAACTCTTCGAATAGCTGATGGTCCTGATGAAGTTCATCTGGATCAGCTAGCGAGAAGAGAAATTCAAATCTCTGTGAAAAGACAACAATCAAAGTTGTAAGGATCATACATATATATATATATATAAAATCATATAGTTAACAGAAAACATTCTTCAGCTTTGTTTACGCAAAAAGCGAGTCAGTGATTTTAATTCTTTTCATTAGACTAGCTTTATTTAACAGTATGCCAAGTGTTTTTCTATTTGAAATCCTTTGGTGGTCGGTAAACAATCTTTCTAGACCAAATATTAGCCCACTTCCATCTCTTAACCCAGACAGCCAATAATACTAATCCTGAGAATGCAACAACAGCCTTGAAACCAATTCTCTTTCTCTCATCATGCTCAGGCTCAGCAGCCCAGTTCAAGAAAGCTGTGACATCCTTAGCCATCTGAGAAGTAGTAGCTGGGGTTCCATCTTCGTACTCGACAAGTCCATCAAACAAGACTCTGGCCATAGCGATACCTCCATTGGGGAAGTAAGGGTTATAGTTCAAGCCGGGGGCAAGAACAGCACCGGCAGGCATCTCCTCTGGGTAACCAGTCAGTAATGAGAAAATGTAGTCGCTGCCTCCGTGTCTAGCTTTGACAACAAGTGACAAATCTGGGGGTAAAGCACCCTGATTGGCGGCACGAGCAGCCTGCTCGTTTTCGTAGGGAGCAGGGAAAGCATCGGCCAACTTTCCGGGACGCTTTCTTGGCTTACCCTCATCATCAGGTTCGTCATCATACTCGAATTCCTCGGCCATGGCTTTGGCCTCAGAGTTGGTATGACTGACTCCGACCAATGATCTCCAAGTAACATACTTCATAGAGTGACAAGTGGAGCAGACTTCTCGGTAAACCTGGTACCCTCTTCTAAGTGAGTTGTGGTCAAAAGTAGCCAAGTAGCCGTTCTGAGGCCAGTCATATGCAGCAGGATGCAAACCATGCTCGGCAGCGGTCATAGCCTCAGCAGGATTTAAAGCTAAATGGGCATAATAGGCAGTCACACCAGCAGCAGTGGCTCCAGCTCCGAACAATAACCGGTTGTTCAAAGACCTTGATGCAGACTTGAACATATTATATATATATCTGTGTTTATGCTTTTAGTTTTTGTGAAGAATCCTTTCCGTTTTTCTTTGGTATACCTAGCTTTCCTTCAATAGACAGTGATATAATCCTCGAGCTTCAATTCGATACTCTCCGGGTAACTTTTCCCTTATACACTCCTGTCGACAGTTCCTGGAAACTTGCGAAAAAAAATGCTAAGGAATTGTTCTTAATGAAAAGCAAAACCAGCTTGGTTGAAGAAAAAAAAAGTTATGAATGAAAGAAAAGTTATTGGAGAGGACGATATGGGAATATTTTGTCGAAGAGAAAGAAAAAGAGTAAAGATTGAAAAGGCATATTTTGGTGAATCTTGATTGGCCGTTTCCCTGAGGTCACGTGAATTGTGATTTTTTTTTATTCTTTCTTTTGTGCGTTTGATTCAGAATAGTAGTAAATCGAGACACTTTAACACGCCTATAACATGTTGGAAATTTCAATGCTGCGTATACGCGTGGATTAAAAGCTGTAGAGTGGATCCTTATTTTACATATATTGTCAACATTGGTAAACGCGTTAGTCACGGCTTAACGCGTCCGCTGCGACATAATCTATGGATGACCTCCAGAGGGATCTCAAGCAGTCTCTTGGACTTATGGCGCAAATAGAGATTGAGGTACAGGAACTGCAGAGAACGCTGGATAGGGAGCTGAAAGCGTGTTCCGAGAAAAACGGCCCCACAATTAGCAAGCTGCTGAATCGTATTGAGTTTCTTCACAAGAGCTCTCTGAATGAAAGCATATACTTGCAAGAGATAGTTTCCCAGAGCCATAGTCAAATATCTTTGGAAATTTCGAAGTTGAGAGACCCGGGGTTTAGAACTGCCTCTGCAGCCGCAGCACAGGCACTGGCTGATGAGAACCAACAAGCCAGCAAAGGAGCGGCTTCCGCAGCGGCAGCAGCAGCAACAGCAACAGCAACAGCAAGCGCTGATGAGCCTAGATATTGTATATGTAATAATGTGTCATATGGTGACATGGTTGCTTGCGACAACGACGGATGCCCGAAGGAATGGTTCCACTGGGACTGTGTTGGACTAACCAAAGCCCCAAAGGGAAAGTGGTACTGTCCTTTATGCCACCCACGGAAAAATGAAAAGACCAGGAAAAGAAGTTGATTGGTGTCTCCCTCTACCAGAGCTCCTCGTCAAAGAAGTAGAGCCAGCTAAAACTCGCCCAGGAGGCTAGAACGCCAATGCTGCAATACACCGATATCGCCATCAACTGTAAGAACTCAAACTTCTTAGCGAGCTGCGGAACTAGCAGCGGTATTCCACTCACTGCCACCAGCAAGGGCGCAAACCCACAAAGGTAGACCATGACGGCACGATCTAGGATAAATACGCGTCGTTTTATATTGCGCACTAATGCCAAGTTATCAAACGCGCTCAAAACTGCAAGGAACCAGATAAATGTGTAGACATGCTTCAATAATGCCTCTTCTGGGGTGAAAACCAGCGGGTATAGCGAGACATACCCAGCAACAGCTAGTGGCTCGAACGATCTCAAGATCCTTCGGTCTTTGAGAGCCAAGAATGAGAAAGGAAATATGACCATCAGGATGGCTTTTTCGTGTACATGCCAGCCCAGCAAGAATGATGCAAACCCACATAGGGTCATACACCCCAAGAATCTGTCTTGTGACGGCTTGATAAACACCGGGCCCATGGCAAGAACTTGGTAGAATAGAGTCAAGTAAAAGGTTAATTGGGGTTGGATATTCGCCAACACAGCAAAATCAACGTCGCCCACAAGTCCTCTTGTACTGCTTGAGTTTGAGATACCATAGAGAAACGACAATGCTTTATCAGCAAAGGAATAAAGAGCCCAGACGTTTGGCGCCCAGTAGGCATGAGTAAGACCTCGTGAAAAGGGGAACAATCGCACCAGAACTTGATCAATCTCGTTATAGAATGGACCGAAGGCTATAGCAAAAATTCCAATTACTGTCCCGCCTAACATGATTCCCTGAGTCCAATTTATGCGATTGTTCTTCAAAATATAGGCACGCAATAGATATGCAAAATAAGCTGGAGCCAGATATAGATAAATGTGTTTGAAACACAGTAGTGCAGCAAAAACGGCACCGCTGGCAAGCAGATGCTTCCTCTCAGCCAACACAATTGAAAATATCAAAAGTCCATATAGAAACCCATTATACTGAAAATGGATGTGGTCAATTATCAGTAGACCGGGAGAAAGAGCAATAGACAATGCTATAGCAACTCTACGCCTGCGGTCCTCAGGTGATTTCTGTCCATAAATATAGTAATACAAGCTGGCAAATAATACAAGCTCAGTAACAATGACAGTGCTTCGCTGGAACACGATAGTAGGCCAACCACAATGGCCCTGCTCCACCAAATCTAAAATGCCGTCGTCACGAGCCATTTGAGGTACAAACAGAGACAGAGTTTTTTCAAACCATGCAAAGAATGGAGGGTAGTCCAAAGTCCATATTGATGTCGTGTCGTAGTACCATTGAGATATTGGAAGATTATGCGTTATGGCAAGCCAATTCCGATGCACCTCAAAATCAGTAGAGTAGTAGGATGGGAAAAGCAGAACTTTAAGTCCCGTAGCAGCTAGTAACGCGTGTAACATGCCCTTGAATGGATGCTATAAAATGCAATAGAACAACGTACGTTGTTGATATTTGGTGTTAAGATTAAAGGCTTATTAAAACTATAAGCTTATTTTGATGATCAACATGAATTTGCACTTGAAGTACTGGCTGTGTGTGATCGTTCAAGCTAACTACCTGGTCGCTGCAATGAAACTTAGCACCAGCAGTCACGTCTTGACCTTTTTTCCTGGCAAAACCAATGACGAGCCTCCTTACTTTTCTCTGGTTGAGAGAACGAACCGTCAAGTTGAAACACCGCGTCTTGTACGAAGCTTTGATAACTTGATAGCAAACCCGGATCCAAAAAACCCAAACCAAATACCTATATATTTAGCGCACCAACATATTGGCAACGTTGATGCTGAAGATGAAACAGAGGTGAACAACCTGGCTGAATTTGTTAGCGCTTGGAGAGATGCCATTGCAAGACAAGAGTATCTGAGGAAAAGACCCCGTCAAAATAGTACTATGGGTTTCAACATGGACAATTTTCTCAAGAGTCATGCTGCAAAGATTGTTACACAGGAAACAGTAAAGATTAAGGCAATTACTTGGAACGTTCATTCGAAGCAAATTGTTGATGAAAAACTGGACTTGCTGCTTGGTCTTCCCATTATGAACGACATCTACGTTATATCGCTACAAGAGTCTGATCCTATAGCGTTACATGCCAACACTTTGACACTGGCCAAAACAAAACAAGTAATCTTGAACACTCTCGGAGACGAATATCAAATTTTAGTTACGAATCAATTACTCGGAATGCTTATGATAGTGGCGGTAACCAACTCTATAGCTGAAAATATTGCATCAGACGTTGTGATCCAGAGTACTGGCACTGGACTCTTAGGAGTATGGGGAAACAAAGGGGCTGTGATGACTAGGTTTAATATAGGTAGCGATGGCTCTGGAATCAAAGGAACAGAAATCACTTTTGTGAACTGCCATCTTTCTTCGGGCGATGGGCCTCAAATGGTCGAGAAGAGAAGATGGGAACTCGAAGAAATATCCAAAAAATTTAGCTTGAATAGTTCAGGGGCAAGCAGTGTTTTGTTTGACTCAGATGCCCAAGAAGTGACCCTACCTGCTGATATTTTGGGAAAGCCCCAGTATGCTATTACAAAGCCCACTGACGAAACGAAAAAAGTTTGTATTCTGATGGGAGATCTAAATTATAGAATTCAAATGGATCGTGAAGTTTTGAGAGACATGATACAGAGAAAGGACTTTGAGACAATATTATTGCATGATACCCTTCGTAACGACATACAAGACAGATTTGTGCTCAAACGTTTCAACGAGGCTGCTCCCGTGCAATTCCAGCCAACTTACAAATTTATAGACGGCACAAGTGACTATGATTACCAGCGAGTCCCATCTTACACTGACCGTATATTTACATTCACTGACAATATAAATGATTGGGTTACTAGTGACTATAAAAGCCATGATTCATTCAAGCTCTCGGATCATAAGCCGGTCTCTTCAACGTTCGAGACTTCTTTAGGTTTAGTGGATAGAAAAGTGAGAAACAAACTTGTGAATGACAAGCTCAAAGAGCTGGACAAGGAAGAGAATTCTTCCAGGCCAACAATAACAGTGGATCCGAAGGAAATCAGCCGCGACGCTCAAGTTCTGGTACCTTCCGAGGAGTGGTTTACCATAATTGGAGGTGCGCGGCTTGTAGAGTACGAAATTTTCAGCGAGTCCGAAAAGTTTACAGTTGAGCCATATAAAGGTAAACTACCTGCTGACTCTACACAAAAGATAAGGGTCTCATTTACATTACCAATTGGCAAGAGCACCTTGAGTACAATCCTCGTCTTACGTATTGTAGGATCTCAAGATATATTTATTCCGGTAGAAATCACCGCAGTCAAGTCCTGCCTTGGCCTTTCGTTGGACGCCATGTGTATCAAAAAGGATGGAGTACAACAGAGTAACATGCCTTTACAAATTTGCAATTGCGTGGATTACTTGTGGGATCGCATTACAAAAGATCTCTTTACAAAAGCTGGGGATCCTAGTATTGAGCAACAGGTTCAAGAATGGCTAGACAATCTACATGAATTTGACATACATCTGTTGGAACTTGCTAATTCCTTTGAAAACTCCAATCTTGGTATATACTCAGTGGCACACGTTTTTGTGCGGATGATGCAAAACTTACCAGACACAATCATTCCCTCTGAGTACTTCTACCTTATTGACCCTATCGGAAGAAAAGATAACCGGGCCAACAATTTTGGTGGAAAACTAAATCTGGTTCTTGAGAGCATACCGAGTATTAATGCGAATGTTTTGCTTTATTTGAAAAGTTTATTGACCAGAGTGAAAGAAAAGTACCCAGAGGACCAAGACCAGATAATCAACATATTTCTGCCAGTGTTAGTGCCTAAGACAACTAAGAAAAGCAGAGCATTTTTCATTCAGAACATCCTGGATTCGAGCTAGTGAGGCAAATAAATAGCGCTATAATCTTAAAGGGAGTGAGGAACACCAAGGGTAGTACCGTTGCCAAGTTGAATATCCAAGTCGGGCAGCTCCTCGTTAGCTTGCTTGTTCAAATCCAGCAACTCTTTTCTAATCCTTTTCTTTCGTTGTGTGTTTGACTCTTTGTCTTCCTCCATTGCACCTTCATCTCTTTTCAAAGCCTGACTTAGCCTATAGGATTTATCTCGTGAGTTCTTTTGAGTTTTTTTCTTTGAAATAGATACAGTGGTGACGGCCCCTCCAAGTTTAGCCTTCCTGATCTTCTTTGAAGAAGCGTTTAGTATGTTAACTGAGCGAGCCATTTGGAGTCAATGCAAAAGTTCAAGGAACAAATTTCAGTTTTTTTGATAGTTGATGTTCAGCAGTTTATTCTCAATATTTTTTTTTCTCTTATCAAATATTTTTTTTTCATCGTGAAAAATTTGGCTCTGAATTTTTTATTTTTTTCTCAGATGTACGATTAAGGTTTACCGGCTCTCACATATAACGACCACCGCTAATTGTAAGTGTAGTGGTGAGCATTTGGATCCTACTAAGACACAGCACCGAGAGCCTTTTTCTCCGGTTTCTAACTTGCAAACTTGAAAAATTTTGAAATCTACAGAACGAGCACTGAGAACCAAGAGGTTCTTTTTCCATAACCGGATGACTGACATTACAGAGCACGTCAAGCGGCTCAAAATTTACTTTTTAAATGTTAGTCATCCCACCATTGAGGGTAAGAATCCCACTGTACTGCTCCAAACCCATACCGCGGACAAGTATATAATTGGACATATTGGAGAAGGTTTGCAGCGCACTTTGCCCGAGTGCAAGATCAGATCAGGAGGTATTACGAAATACTTTGTTTCTGGCAGAAACCGTTGGAACGAAATCAGTGGGTTGCCTGGCATGCTAATGACGGCAAGGGAGAACTTTGATCCCGCTAGCTCAGAACCGCCTGTGCTATACTCTACTGATCCGGAGGGATTAAAGGCTAGGCTGGATACCATGAAGTACTTTATCTTTCACAGTCCTCCTGTTTATGACGTCAAGCCGGCATACTATGAAGATCAAAACCTGGCTATTGAAGGAGTGAACATCAAGCATCCTCAAACGTCAGAGACATGCACTAGCTACATAATACAAAGCAAGCCCATAAGAGGTAAGTTCAAGGCTGCTGAAGCTTTGAGGCTAGGGTTGCCTCCGGGACCTCTTAGGCTACAGCTGACACTCGGCCATGCCATTGAGGTTAACGGGCGAGTCATAACCCCAGAGGAGGTTCTAGAGCCGTCGTTTCCCTCTAATAGGGCAGTGGTTGTAGACTGTCCAGAGCCAGAATACATCAATACGGTGAAAAATTACCCATGGGACAAAAAACTGGACACAATTAAGAAGAACAACACAGAAAATGAACCCCAAATTGCATATCATTTTTTAGGCTCTTCGGTACCAGTAGAACAGTATCTAGAAGTTCTGGAAGAAAAGTTCACAAATTCTATCAACATACTCTCGCATCCTGACTACTCTCCAAATGGAGTGCTCCTTGAAAGGAGTGCTGGTGTTGCTGTCAAGCTCAAGCAAGCTTTGCCAGCCAATTTTCCAGGCATATACTCTAGCAATAGCCTGTTACCAGAAAGTGAGCTTCCTGAGAACTCCAAACTTTTTTTATCTATGGGCATTACCTCATTAGCACCCGGTGTTGACTATATCCCGGACTGCGAAAGATCTACTGGACAGTTTGATAACGGAAGTATGTTTGAAATGACCAAAGACCGAGTAGATATTTCTGAACCGCAAGTGGTTACACTAGGTACAGGGAGCTCACAGCCTTCAGTTACTAGAAATGTTTCTTGCAGCATTGTAAGGGTTCCCTGGCCCGAAGAAGGCAGGGCTATCAGCATTGTGTTTGACTGTGGTGAAGGCACACTAGGAAATCTATATCGTTTGTACGGCCCGGAGGTAGGACAAAGTATTGTTCAAAATACTGAGGTTTTGTACATTAGTCATTTACATGCTGACCATCACCTGGGCGCTCTAAGATTTCTTCAAGAGTGGCAAGCATTGAATTCGGACAAAACTAAGAAACTGCTTCTTTTTGGTCCAAACAAGTTTGATGAATTTTTGAAGGAGTGGGCAAACTTTGACAAGAGCCTTATAGACTTTTCTCGAATAGCTTATTGCAACAACAGCGATTTCTTGTATAGGGGCCGTAAGCGACCCCAAAGAGACGACTACTCAAGATCAGCCTTTGAAAGCTCTTCGTCTTACAAGTATATCAAATACTGCAGTCAATGCTATGCCAAGCACTGCGAGAATTCGTACTCGGTAACTATGGTGCTGAAAAATGAGTTCAAGGTTTCTTACTCGGGTGACACCATGCCCAACGACCACTTCGTCTACATCGGGCAAGATTCGGATCTGCTAATCCATGAAGCAACACATGAGGCGGATCTTGAAGAAGAAGCATTTAAAAAGAGACATAGCACTATAAAGCAGGCTCTCGAGGTTAGCATGGATATGGGAGCAAAACATACAGTGCTCACACATTTTTCTAAGCGGTATCCCAAAGTTCCAGTTCTGCCCGTGTCGGTCGAGAAGCTGAAGCAGTCCAAGGTCTGCTTGGGATTTGATGGAATGAATGTTTTAATGTCGGAAATAGAGAAGCAACCATCACAGCTTGGAATAATTGAGGAAGCACTGGGGAAATCCACTGACATTACAGAAGGCAGTGCGTCTCCCGCGTAGATTTCCCGTCAACTTCTACACAAAAAAATCATGTACATATATACGCTTAAAGCATGAAATAAGACGCATTTGAAGGTATTTACAATTTTGAAAATAGAAGATCCCAAGTCAAAGCTATAATACTGGTAATAAATAAGAATTAATTTACAATTATGCACCACTGTTGGCTTAATGTTTTGCTGCCTCCTTCGTGTTGACTTCTTCTTCTTCTCTTCATCATGTTACAGGAAAAACTGTAAAAGTAAAGCGAGGTATGTGCTTGTGTGTTTGTGTATGAATGTGTGCGAATGTGAGTAGGCGGGAGTACAACTTTGGTCGTGTTGTAAGGGTTTTTCGACCCAAAATACCTTCATTATCTAACCTCGAAACCCCCAGGTTTCTTTCTGATCATCTGTTCTGTATAGTCGAGACTGTTGCAACCATGATTCTGTTGTACACTGGAAAAGTACTAACACACTGAAAATTTCAGAGTGTAAAAGCTCAAATTCACAACAGCGGAGCCCATTGTTGTAGTGCAGTTATAGCTGAGGCAGACTCCCACAAAGCCATTCTCAACAATGCTAGGTAGAGCACAAAACTCATTGACTTGCGGCGAATTGAAAAGAATAAGCTCGGCAGGTTAGATTTGACTTTATTGTGTATCCTTTATCCGCTTTTTAGGACAATAAGGGCACATCATGTGATTGCACCGAGTGCAGTCGTACCTCTCTGGGGGCACGCCGTGAAATCTACCGCATTGACAGCAATACCATTCGACAATAGTTTGAGGATCATTTGGGTCGTACTCATTGGGGCCTGCCCTATTAAATATTCTTGATTTTTTGGTAATACCGCCAGAGCTAACTCCACCGTCATTATTCAAAATAGCCATACTGCTTTATTTTGATCTCTCCAACGTTTTGAGTTGTTTGTATGATTTCCAGAAGCTCTGGGTCAAGAAGAAAAGAGAAAAAAAGGTATTAAAACAAAAATTAAGCTTCTTTGCGCACTGATATATGAGGCTTTTTTTAGTATGTTCCAAGCCCCAAGTGAGAAACTACTGCGGATGAACAAGTAAAAGTCCGGGAAACCCCTACAGAGACAGCTTTAAACCTGAAGGGTGAGAAGCTCAATTCACTGCACAAATGTAGGAAAAGAAAGAAAAAGAGCAGACAATAAAAAGATTAACAGTGAATTGCAAACAGGAATAAAAAAAAGTAGAGCTTGAAAAGGCAGAAAGGCAGAAAGACAGCAAAAAAAGAACTTTGAAAAGTAACTAAAAAGTGAGATGCACAAACCAATGCTCCTGCTATGTGGGCAGCCAAGAATAGGTTACGACAGAGAAAGAATGTGCATACAATAAATAAATGAGTGGGGGAGGGAGAGGCATGAGAGTACTCGCTAGACTTTCTGCTGTAATTCTAAAATGTTGACCCGTATCTCTCTCTCCTTTTGAGTTGTCAAGGCGTCTTACCGGCCTTTACTTCTTGGCCCAGGCTGAAATGGGCGCTGAGCTAACTGGTACTTACTGCTAACAAGGCACTGCGTTCTCGGGCATTCTATTTCGTGAAGCGGCATGCTCGTGTCCTCAAATTCTAGAGTGGGAACTGTACTCGTCCTCCTCATTTTCTTTTTTGGGATTATGTAAATGAGAGCAAGTTCGGTCGATCTGAAATAAAAACTGAGCACGGAAATCAACTTGCAAGTTCAGGTCTTTGCTCAAAGCAGATACGGCTACGTGTTTGCAATGTTGGATCGTGGCATGTCGGATATTTTAGGAATCTAGGGGAATGCTCTTTTGAGCCGGGTCGGTTTAATTAAATTTCTACTACCGTCCGGCTGCTTGGGAGGTCAAAGTGTAAATTGAGACTTGCAGAAAGGTTCTTGTAAGGGCTCAATTTTCCCAACAGCATTGAGAATTTCCCAAGTCGAAATTCCCAGCCTCAACTTGCAAATACTTATGGGTCGCCTGTGAACCATCATTTTCTCATTAGCAACGGCTTTTCTGTAGGAGTTAAGATTCCGGCCCCATCTTTTGAAATCTTGAGAATTTCTACATCTGTCAAGAAAACTTTCAAGATCTGCTCATGCTAAAGTTCGAAAACCCAGAAAACAAAGTACGCATATCAATGCACAGAAAGCTCGATGTGCACAATTTTAAAAGAAAAAAAATAATTCAACCCCTTTCAGAGCTATAGATACGAGGTCGAGCCTTTCGGGTTGGAGAAATTGATTAAATGTTTTCTTTTTCTGTTTAAATTTATCCTTACACTTTTGATCACAGCCTATGCTCAGTTGTGACCAGGGACGCAAGCCGGGTAGTTCAAAAATAGATGAGACCCGAGAAGTGAAACTGATGAAGTTCTAATTGCTGGTTTCTAAGAGCTGTCAGGTAATAAGCCATAACAATTTTTCAGATGTCCCGGCTGACATATATGAGTTTCTGCACCTCAAGTTTACACGCTGCGAGTGAGAAACCACTTGAAGTATTGCTCATATCTTGTATGAAGATTCTTTGCAAAGCTGGATAGGAAGTTAGCTCAAGTTTGCTGTCTTCGAAATGTCAGGTACAGATAAACTCTCATCAATTAACTGCCTTCTTTGTGATGCTAAGGGGAGATCCTGGTTGTAATTTTCGCCCTGCGGGATCTCTCAGGTGCTCGCTCTAGACTCTCCCGGGATTCATTGATCCAGCCTTTAATCAATTATAATCCAACCATATTTTTGAGCGCTAGAGTTAGGCCAAAACCTATCAATTAGCTAAGGCTGACTTGCCTTATTACGATGGAGCTCCTTCTTTGTAAGACAAGACTCTGAATTGACTAGCAATAAAAAAAAAAAAATTTCCAATTCATAATCTCGAGGTGGAGTGTTGCAGCCAAGGGGCTTTAGATTTCCCCTTCCGGCCAAGTGTTAATCGCAGATATACGCCTATATTTAGATCAGGATCTATCTCTGTGTTTTAAACTCCAATTGCGTACCAGGAAGACTTTACAGGATCAGCAAGCTCCAATAATCGCAATACAGTCTCTTCTTTCCATTCGGGCAATTGATTGTGAGTGATGGAATGCCAGGATTTTATGGGTTCTATCGAACTGAGTGAGCCTCATGCAAACGGCAAATGGAACCCGGGGTAATAATACTTCCCCCACCACCTATCTCGATGCTGAGTTATAAAAGTCAGTACCTTGAGCAACTAGATAGCTTCAGCGACCGTTAAGACAATAGCAAGGACTCACTTGAGAGGAACCCGGAGTAGCGCTGCAATCATTGGGTAAATGTGACGTTTCATTTTCGCCTGAGAGGGCTGCACAGTTGCATGCCACAGACAAACACTTGAATTTTACTGCTAAACTTCAAACTTTCTATCGCTTGGTAAGTATGAATAACCAGCGTACAATTAACGCTTTGATGAATCCTGAAGCTTCTGCTGTCAGAGTTTATCTCTTGGCTGTTGCGGTCCGTATGACACAGCAGGCCCTGACGGCGGCACATATTCGCGGATTGATACTACTGGAAGTCAACCAGCATTATAAAGAACTGCAAGGATCATTTATTTCTTCGCTCTGTGTAGCAATGCTTCCCATTGAATGATTGTCATCAATGACGCGAGCAAGATCTAGATTAGTTGATTTAGAAACCATTCCCGAGTTCTCACATTAGAATTGTCTCTGCGAGCATGTTAAATAGGAACCTTGTCAAATCAAGCATTGCCATTCCGAGTATGTCTGGTTCATACGACAAAAAAAAGAATTGACAATGGTCTGTCTAGCATGCTGTAATAGTGGAGCTGCGGCCATTCAAGTGATTCTCACGTGATACCTTTTTTTTGTGCCCTTTTGATGTATCTTGATTAATTAAGCAGCTAGCTAGCTATTATAGCTCGAATCAAAGGCAAAGAGATTTCAACCGATCAAGTTATATTTACTCTGCTGCGCTCTGTAAATACGTACCTACTATCCACAGTTTAAGTATAGTCATTGTATTCTACTTGAAATTTATTGCTTCCACTACATTTTAAACCACCTCCAAAATGGCGGACATGGAAGAATCGCCTTGGGAGGAGCAACTTTCGTTGTCTCACAACAACTCTAATACTTCGTTGCCATATACTGATAGTAGTAAGCAAGGAGAATTGACGAAGAAGGTCAACGCCGAACAGCACGATGGCGATGATAAGCTACAGGACAAACACCGTGAAGGGGACAGCACAGAAACAACAGAAAAAGGGGAAAGTACTTTTAACGATAACGATGAATATGGTGCTATGAAAAGCGGGAAGGATTCACATGACGATGGCAGGGATGCTGAGGCTCCGGTAGCTGATGCTCACTCACCGACACTAGACAGCCACTCCGCTTCGAGATTCAGCCATTCCAGAAGTCCTCGTAAAGGGCGTAGTCGTATATCTCGAGCAGTTCTGGAAGAAGACACATCTTTCAACCCTTTGGGTCCATTGGGTGACTCACTTGAAGGAGTGTCGCTCTCTGAGCCATCATCTCAAGACAAGAAAGCAGCTGATAACGATGTCAACGATAGTGATACAGCTGCCGGTGCTCCTTTTACAGAAGTACCATTGAGTTTCTCTGAAAGTGCAAACGAACTCAGAGCTGGTGCCCGTGGTCTTTTTGCCAATTCTGCTTCTACAAGTGACGAACGTGAACGAGATGAACCATTGCCCCCGCTTCCCGGCAACGCTGGTCTTTCAAGGCAAGGTGATGACCCCTCGTCACCCGGAGTTTATTTCAACATCACTGTCGGGGATCCTATCAAGGTGGGTGATTTGACTTCAGCACACACAGTTTACACAGTTACCACAAAGACCAATTCCTCCAAGTTCACTAAGAACGAAAGCTCTGTAACTAGAAGATACAGAGATTTTAGATGGGTGTACCATGCTCTTGAAACGAATAACATTGGCATCATTGTACCACCTCCGCCAGAGAAGCAAGCCGTAGGAAGATTTAACGAGGAGTTTGTGGAGCTGCGTCGATTTGCATTGGAAAATATGCTCAACAAAATTTCTAAACACCCCGTCTTACGGAACGATGATGACTTCCGGCTGTTCTTGGAGTCGGATCAGTTCACAAAAGACATCAAAACCAGAGTAGTGACGGAAGAGGAACTAGAAGAAGCTAATGGCGGCAGCAGCGGAGGTGGCGTCATGTCTACTATTGGAGGTGCGTTTTCTTTCTCTGGCAAGTTCATCGAGACTAACCAGTGGTTCATAGACAAGAGAATCTATCTGGACGGTCTGGAAACCCAATTAAAAGCATTGGCAAAAGCTCTTGATGCAGTGGTAGCTCAGCGCCGTGAACTAAGTGATACTACCAATGACTTTGCTCTCATTTTGGAAACCTTATCGGACGTGGAGTTCTCAAAGTCTTGTTCTTCAATGCTCTCCGCATTTTCACAGAGTCAGTTCAGAATAAAGGACGTTTACAATCGACAATGCCTCCAAGATATATTATCACTCTCAACGACAATAGACGAATATCTAAGGCTAATCACATCAATACGCGCTGTCTTCCAGCAAAGACAGAAGGTGTTTATGAATGCCACTGCTGCTGAGCATGAACTCACTAAGAAGCGAAATCATTTGGAGAAGCTGTTTAGACAGGGTAAGACTTTGCAAGACAAGATTGCTGTTTTGGAAGAAGATATCAAGCAACAGGAGCATAAAGTGTTCAACCTCAAAGTCTCCTTTGATGATGTGGGTAAAAGAATTGTGGGAGAGTTTGATCATTTCGAATCGGAGAGGATCCATGATTTTAGAAACTCGGTTGAGCTTTTCCTAGAAAACGCAGCAGAGTCCCAGAAGGAAGCAATTGAAATATGGGAAACCTTTTACGAGAGAGTGTTGAAATAGCCCAGAAAGTACTAAGCATATATATCTGTGTTCTGTAAAACAGTGGATTCATCAAGATAAATACGTTGGGCTAGCCCCGGTAAGATCAAAAAATTGGCAATCTACCAATATTTCTGTAATCTCCGATGCACGCCTAAAAACACCTAATATATAAACAATATTCACAGTTTCTTCTGAGGAATTTGCATTGACATGAATGCTATTCCACCATATGCTCCTTCGAATACCGGATACGGCCGCGCTTCAGGCCTCAACTTAGACTTGGAAAGAAAGCTATTTAATAGTCCTAAAGAAGGGGAGCTTTACGAGTCACTGGCTGAAATTTACTCGATTATTATCACTCTGGACAAAGTAGAGAAGGCATACTTGAAAGACACAATAACTCATAATGAATATACACCTGTATGCCTACGGCTGCTGGCGCAATACAATGGTATTTTGAAAAATGACGAGGTGAGCCGAGCGTTTGGAGACCTGGAGTCTTTCAAGGAAAAGTATGGCATGAATTACGCCCGAGCCACAGAAAGGCTGAAAATAGGGGTTCCAGCAACCGTAGAGCATTCGGTTGAAGGCACTGACAGTACAGCTGGAAGTAGTACAAATCTTAATGGGATGAGCTCCGCCAATGGCGGAAATGCTGGTGGTGGCGGCGGCGGGGCATCCGCGAGAGCTGTGGCAGAGGCCACTGGTAATTTTATCACCACCATGGATGGATTGAAGCTGAATTTTAGAGCAAAGGATCAACTACATCCACTGCTGAGTGAGCTTATCACGAGCGTCAACAAAGTTACAAACCGAGATTTTGAAGGCCGAGGCAAAATAGTTCAGTGGCTAATTACACTGAACGGAATGAAAATTAACGAGGAATTGTCTGATGAGCAGGCTCGACAACTTCTTTTTGATTTGGACAATTGCTATAAGGTGTTTTATACAAGTTTAGAATAATACATTCGAATATTCAAGCTTCATGAATTCAAAAATACCAGGCCGTTAACGTTCTGCTAGACCTTGAAATAACAGCCGTATATAAAAATCTCGGTGCGCCTAAGATCAATATAGAAAATCGGGGTGAACCAATAGTCAGCCTTTTAATACTGCACTACTGCTCTAAGCTTTGGTCAACACATTTAATGTCCAATGCTGAAAGCTCAGAAATTATGCCGACATTTTCATAGCACCAGCGTCGCTAAGAAAAATCCTTATTTTTTCTATGACTGTGAGTTCATGTTCTGCGTAGAAGTATTTTTTTGCAATACTCTAACTAATCTTGGCAGTGTCCAAACAACAACCAAAGCATGAGTTCAAATTTGAAGCTTCTAACTTGAACTACGAGACCTCAAATGAAGGGATTCGGGCTAGAGCCAAGCTAGTATTTGGAGAATTAGGGTCCAGAGAGCGACAAAAAAAGGAAGCTGAGGCCAAGGCGAGAAAGATCGCAGGGATCACTGTACCCTCGAAGCCGGAGGAACCCACAAACTGCTGCATGTCTGGGTGCGTCAACTGCGTATGGGAGCTATACAAGGACGAGATAGAAGACTGGCGCGCAAAAGTGAAGCTAGCCAGAGCGGGATTGCTTACTACGCATTCTAAAGAAACATGGCCCGTTGATTTCGGGCCTGAGCCTGAAGGCAGAGGCACAAAAGAAAAGCTAGAAGTAGAGGAGGCAATTGACAATGAAGATGAGTGGGGAGGCGTTGATATGGGGATTAGAGTATTTGTCGAGACAGAAAAGCGGATCCATCAAAGAAAAGCCGCAAGAGAAAAGGCAGCGAGTTTAGCTGCAGAAACAGCAAATGAAATACTTCACAGATCCAGTTCACCACCTTCGTAGCAGTAATATTCTGCTCAAATGTATTATGATGTAAGTGTGTATTGATATATCTATTTCATTTTGACAACAGTCAAAGCAGACGTTTCAATCAACGTCGACTCCCTGTTCACGCAAATCCTCCTTTGCTTCATTAATTTGCTAGATATAGTTGGTTAGATGTAAAACGCGTTTCGAGGCTATTTTATTTCAACTTACTTGTACCAGTTCCTTGTACTTTTCAGGTTTGTCATTGAAAGTCAGAAGGTCATAGCCCAAGCTGCCCAAAGCATAAGCACCGAAAGTAACCAGTGCCCAAAAGGGAATCACAGGCAGAACTTCGTCATGGAAAATCTTGGGTGTGGGGATGATTCTCAAACAGAACACAAAGTATATAGCAGCAGCGACAGAAAAAAACCTGACAGCTTCAGTTGCTTTTGTCATTTTTGGATAGCAGCTTCAGAAGTAACAATTATAATTAACCTGTTCGTGTGAGCTCGCGAAAACGAAGTTTACGTGTCTTGCAACGCTATAAATTCCTTTTGCGATCTTGATTTCTATATCGGCGTGTGGTTTGGCGCCAGTTTATAGACTCAACGCGAAAGCATGTATATGGCTTCTTAAGATTTCCAAGTCAGACCAACTTTAGGCCTGGAACACGACCATTAGGAGATGACAACAGAGCCATGGGTTCTTAGTTCCAACTCTGCAGATCTGGATAGAATAGCATTACGTCTGAGAGACGAGCAACAAAGAGGAGGCTTCACAGAGCACATTTCGGACTTTAACCGAATACTTGAAGGGCAAAATGACTCGGCTATCTGGTTTGCAGCACTCAAAGCTTTAAACAACGCAGTTGCTGATAGCGAAGTAAACAAAAAAGCTGTATGCTCCAATACAGGCCTTGTCAAATGTCTTGTGGAGTATTCGCCCACGTCCGAGGAGCATTCAAGGGCCAAGTCAGCACTAATTTATAATATTATTCTGGAAAGTCCTGAACTGCTGAAACTGCTATTTTCTGGTTATCCGGCAGAGATGAATCATTTGGCTTGTCAGAATGACCCAATTTCTAGATTAATATTGGATGAATATCTAGACAATGAAGTTGCGATTGCAACGGAATGCCTCGACTTGGACACCATTTTGAAAGACGACCCTGATCTTTTGTTTAAGCTCCTTGCTAGACACGTTGCACTGGAAAGACACTTTGACACTCCGCAGCTTATAGCAGAACTACTATTGTCGTCGACAGAAGTGGAAGATCAAAATTTGGCAATAGCTGTCGTCGGGGGAGTCACCAGCTCTCCAGACCTTTCAGTTGAATTCACCAAAGAAGACCTAGTGGTGCAAACGATCTTTGGGTCCGTGTATCCTCATGCCCAAAGCGTTGCTTTGGTTGCACTAGGAAATTTTCTCACCAATTCTAGCAAAGTAGATGCATTGACAGAATTGAGATCATCGATTTACCAAGAGGCCATAGTATACCTTCTTGCAAGTGAACGAAGCCCTGTTGAACTGCAGGCTTCCCATTTTGTAGTAAATGCTTCTAAAAGTTCAACTCTGAAGTCAGAATTGATATCTTTCGGTGCGGATAAGCTAGCTTTGAAGCTACTTAACATGAAACTATTTGGATTTCTAAGAGCACTTGGAATAGGTCTATTGAGCAGCCTGGGCTATCTTATACCGAACATTGAGCAAATATTAACCGAAACCTGGAAAAAGGAAGAAGACCCAAATTTACGAGGATCTTTGCTGCTAGCTATCTGCGAAGTGTCGTCGCAACTTAGCACTGCTGCACCAAGCTTTGTAACTATTCTTTTATCCAGCGTGGATTCTGTCAAAACCACAAAGCCCTTGATGCTTAAACTTACGAAATCTTTGGGTATAGCTTCAATGCAAGATCCTCAGCTATTGACCAGTTCTGCGCTGTTGCAGTTAACAGAAAGTTTGCTAGAACAATACGGAATCTTGAAGTCACAAGACCAATGGGAGCATGTTGCTGCCAACATTGCCTTCATTGCATCTCATGTTGAAGCGCCAGAGTTGAGCGCTGTGAAAAAAGCCATAATGAATAACGTTTGAATATGAAGTAAGAAATAAAAGAGAAAGGGGAAAACACGAGGAGGCTTTGACTTATTTACTTAAATAATAGTTTCAATCTGTCTTGCATACTCTAAAGTATTAGCAATAAGACTTTCGGCGTGAGCATCACCGGATGCCTGTTCTTGCATAGCAGTTTCTTCCTCAGATGGGAAAAATATTCTACCGTTTTGGACCGTCCATCCAGGTTGGTCTGCAATAAATTGATTGATGTCCTCATTTGAACTCAAAAACAGGAGATGACTGGCATTCCTCACTGGCAAAGAAGCATAAGCACGTTCTAAGCAGGACGCAATTTCGCTTCTTACAGTTAGCACCAAGGATTCGGCCAAAATCGCAAATTCTGGGGATGGAACTTGAGATTTTTCTGTGATGGCTTTCCAAACTCGGTCGTATGTACCCTCCATCAACCATCTTTCTAGGAGAATTGGATACACCAGGTACTTGTTTTCCTCGGGGTTCTCAACTTGCAAAGACTCCAGCTCAGTGTGAAACTCGGCAATTTCATTTTTGGCCACTAATAGTAGCAGATGCAAAGCCACAATTTTGTTCTCTGAAGGCGAAACTTCCAGGCCCAAATCCTTATTGTACAATGGCCTCACCTGAGCTATGAGTCTGGAGATTTCCTCCTCTTTTCTATTGTGCACCGAAGTCAGTACTGCAATCTCTAGCACCTGTCGTGAAGCCAGTAAATCATTCTTGCCGTTCTTGCCTTTCAATGCAGCATTATCGCTGCTAATGACAAGTAAGCCGGCTTTTGCAAGCTCAAGCTTGATCTTGGGAATGTACTCGCCTGCTTTAGCGTAGTCTCCGCTCTGGAAAACTTCCAGAAACTCCTTTGCAAGATCCTGTAGCATGCTCAGAATAGACAAGTTATGATTGTAGATATATATATGTTTTAAAGTCAAAAGTTTGGTGTTTGGTTGTTCATCATGATCTTAACCCTCAAGGCTTCAATCGGTATGAAGATCAGGATGACTAAGCACGAATCTCGCAGCCTTTTTGAGAGTTTATGGCGAATTTGTGCTTTTCCAACGGTCAAGGGTAATATTTAGTGCGTGATGAGCGCGTGGGCCTTTTCTTTCCCAAACCTTCTTCTCAATACTAGCTGGACTTTTTTTGGTACTCCGCACCGACGTCATATTTTATATATACACACAAACCCAACAATAATTTCTAGATTCTGTGACTTTCCTCAGGTCCTAGTTAGTATTCAGGTGGATTGAGCCTCTAGCCAGTTGTAGAGATAGGAGAATACAGGTTTGCAGTCCTTATTATTTAAGTGGTGAGATTTGTATCGCACTGTTTCTTATCACGAAAGTTGCGGTTGAACAAAGTTGTGGAAAGATAACTTTAGTACCAACTGATTTGTGGAGTTAATTCAGCCAAGAACTCTTTAGCTTTAGGCAGGTAGCAGCTGATTTGGAATCAAGTGACCTCACGACCAAATCAAAGAGGTGTTTGGTAATTATAGGTGTGCTATTGCGGATTAGGTCCGGCAAAACTGAAAAGATAAGGTTCTTCGGTAGAAACCCCGACAGAATTGAGGAAAATAAGTTCTTCTGAGCAGCTTGTCTTCTGTGATCCGTTTGTGTGATCTTTTTGGAAGCATAGCATTGTGAATCGTTTTACGACGCTGCTTTCTTTGAGTTGAAGTTAGTGTTAGCAATTACAGCTTGTTTTTCAACGATACTGCCGGGAACGGGCTAGCTGATGGCAATAGATATTGCACGGGGCCATATAGAACGGACGGCCATCATGACTAAAGGCACGTCGACATCAAAACTCACGAGTGACAAGGGACCGGGTCCAGCCGCAGAGCCTAGTTCAGGCTTAGATTTTTCTTCAGCATCGGCATCAACAGCACAGACAAATTTACCAACTTCTACTGGAACGTTTGTACATACGGCCCCAAGTGGCGGAAGCCTTAATGTTACGGCAAGTTCAGCTCACAATACTCTAGCTTCCGGTAGCCGTGATGGGAGCAGTTCAAAGCTAACAAGAGGACTTAATGCTTCCTCTGCTGCTGCCTCTGCTGCTGCTACTAGTAGCTCTCAGTTTTCGGGAAATGCGGCTCCAAGTACCTCGAAGCTTGCGGCAGCTGCTGCCCAAGCAGCTGTTTCGCACAATAGCAACACTATCAATTCAGGTAGCACTAGTGATATCCAAACTCATGCTACTAGCTCATCTAGTCGCCCCAACCAATCTCAGCATCGTCATACTCATGGCAGTCATCACCACCATCATAAGCACCCTATTCATCACAGCAAAAAGGACAATCACCACATCAGCATTTTGTACGATAAGTCAATTGGTAATAATCATCCCGAAGATCCACCTCCAGGATATGATGAAATTGAGAGTGGAGGATTTCTCAAATCGCATAATAATAATGTCACAGTCTCACCAACTGCAATTAACACAACGTCAACAGCAGGCCCTTCTACAATCACTACAGTTACCCCGACTTCTACCACTGCTTCGTCACCTAAAACTCCTGGTTCGATATCTTCTATTTTACCTTCTAACCGGGTAAATAGTACCGTTGAGGAAGTTGGAGAGCTTGATGAAGACGATGATGAGGTTGACAATGATGACCATAATAATGATGACAATGAGTCCTACGGAAGCTATTCATCAGGAGAAGAAGAAGAAGAAGAAGAAGAGGAGGAGGAGTACCACCACGATGAGGAGGATCTTGAAGATTACTGTAAAGGCGGTTACCATCCAGTGAAGATAGGAGAGAAGTTCAAAAATGGTCGATATGTCGTGGTCCGAAAGTTGGGCTGGGGCCATTTCTCAACCGTTTGGCTGGCTAAGGATTTAGAAAACGGTAACAAACATGTGGCATTGAAAATTGTACGCTCAGCAGAGCACTACACTGAAACTGCCGTTGATGAAATTCGCCTTTTGAAGAGGATTGTAAGTGCCAACGAAAATCACCCTGGAAGGCACCACAACGTGAGTCTGCTGGATAGCTTTCAGCAAGAGGGCCCTAACGGTGTTCACGTTTGTATGGTATTCGAGGTACTTGGTGAGAATTTGCTGGGCTTGATCAGGAGGTACGGTCATAAAGGCATCCCTGTCCCCTTAGTGAAGCAGATCACAAAGCAGGTATTACTGGGGTTGGACTACTTGCACCGGGAATGTGGGATCATACATACTGATTTGAAACCAGAAAATGTCTTGATAGAGATTGGAGATGTCGAGGCTATAGTCAGAGAGGTTGAGCGAAAGGAGAGTCTGAAAACCCACGAGAAGAATAAGGATGCGTTACATGGTAATGTTGACAAAGCTATTGACGGTGACAAAACTGACAGAACATCTAGAGGAGGAAAGAAGGACGGCTCTAGAAGATCACGGAGATCTCAGTCAAGAAAAACTCGAAGAGCTTCTGTTATTACTGGGTCTCAGCCTTTGCCGAGTCCGTTGAAGCCTCACTTCCCAATGACACAAGACTATTTTTCAGGATCATCTATTGCTGCTGTGCTCGAAGAAGGTAAGCAGTCAAATTCTGGCACAACGTCTACCGATTCCAAAGAAAGAGCTGCCACTCCCCTCACTGGTACTGAGTCTGAATCTGGCTCTAGCACATCACTGCCCCTTTTCAAGAGGAATTACAGCATTGGAGCCGTTCCAAGCAACCCTGGTACAGCTCCTGCTAGTAGACGCGTTTCCGTCACGGCTTTGGAAGATAATATGATCTCTGTCAAAATTGCGGACTTGGGTAATGCATGCTGGGTGCACCATCATTTCACAGACGACATTCAGACCCGGCAATACAGAGCCCCTGAAATATTAATAGGCTCGTCCTGGGGAGCTTCAGCCGACGTTTGGAGCATGGCATGTATGATTTTTGAGCTTCTGACTGGGGACTACCTTTTCGAACCTCAATCTGATGATCACTTCTCTAAGGACGATGATCATATCGCACAAATTATAGAACTTCTTGGAGAGCTCCCCATGCATTTGCTGATGAGTGGTAAATGGACAAATGGTTTTTTCAATAGGAAGGGCGAGCTTCGTCATATTCAAAGGCTGAAACCATGGAGTTTACCAGATGTGCTGCGTGAAAAGTATCAGTATTCTGAGCATGATGCAGGAGTTGTAGCCAGTCTACTTCTGCCAATGCTAGACTTGAGCCCACAAAAAAGGGCTGATGCTGGTGGTATGGCAGATCATGTGTGGCTGAATGATGCGAAAGGACTGCAAGGGGTCTCTGTGGGGCGAAAAGTAGGTTCCGCCGGTGAAGATATTCCTGGATGGTCTTCTCAAGTCAAGAAACATAGTATAAAGTCTCATCATCATAAGAGTACAAAACATTGACGAGATGTTGTAGATATATAGTTAGGTATCTGTGTATAGATGTGGCTGAATGAAAAGATTTGAACATGAACGTAAATGTGAGGTTTTGCTCAATGCTATTGCTCGACAAACTTGTGAGCCGTTAGCTGGAACTCATCTTCTTCATCCTCGACTTCCTCCTCATCAGATAAATAACTCAACGGCGCCGATGATTTGGAAGCGGTGTTATCTACTGATGAATGTGATGTATTCAAGCGAGCTTTGAAACCTTCTAGTAGGCGCCGCGTCTCGAGCTCTCTCTTTGCTTTCTGTTCCGCTTTCGACTTGGGTTTATCAGGCTGTAGATCGCCTTTTGGATCTTTTGCTACCGCTGTAATTCTAACGTTAGATTCAGATGCCTCAAGGGGGTTCTTGTCTATGGAGTTCTCTTCTTTTTTTTGTGTTTCCTGCTTGGTCTCTACAAGCCCACTGACGGGTTTCATTTTGAACTTTTTCCTTGGTATTATAACCTCCTCAGCATCCTCTTCCTCCTCTTCCTCGTTATTATTGTACCTCAGCCGTATAGCAGCCTTCTTCTGCTTATGTGTATTTTTTGGCTTAGCAAGGTCTCCGACTGGCTTGGAAACATTTGGTTTTAGGTCGTCAAAGTATGGAATAGTCACTTCACAACTGAGGACCTTAGTGGGATAAAAAGGTCGCTCTTTGTCGCCGTCAGCTCCTAGGTCAGAATCTGCAATTTTAACCACATTATAGATAGAATCACCATAAACTGAACCGAATATAGTGTATTTGTTGTTGAACTGTGGAGCCGGAGCTAATGTTATAATAAACTGAGATCCATTGGTGTTGGCTCTTCCCTGATTAGCACAAGCAACTATCCCACGCTTGTTGAATCTCAGCCTCGAGTTGCATTCGTCCTTGAACACTTTTTCCTCCTCATCTCCATAACCAGTTCCCGTGGGATCACCGCCCTGAATCAAGAGGTCTTTGACCACTCGGTGAAATATGGTATTGTTGTAGTATCCATCGACACATCTCTGTAAAAAATTCCTAGAGGCGACCGGTACTTGTTGCGCCCATAGCTCTATTTCAATTGGCCCCTTGGTGGTTTGTAAAGTCACTTTAGCCGTTGGGTTTGGAGCCAGAGACATTTCCTACAAGGCAGTCAAGAGTACTATAGTACTATTCATGCATGCAGGTCAGAGCTACAAGCAAGGGTAGAGCGATCGTGACACCAGAAGTAAAGATCTCACCAAGCACGCTAACTCTCACCGTTGTAATATTTATGAAATATCATACTTCAACGTGTTCCTGAGTTCACAGAAAAAACTATCTATACCTTGTAATTCACCGACTCAAAGCCGTAACCAAGTCAAAGATTACTGTCACAAAAACAGCGAAACACCGAGGACATGAGCATTTAAACTGCAAATGACACAAGAAAGCGAGTATGTTGATTACGACGTGTTCTTGGATGATGATTTCACACCTATAGCTTTTGCCAATTCCCTCGTCCTGGCTACTAATGACCCTAATGACTTTGAAATTGATCTAGAAGCACCATCAAAACGACTCAGATATGATATAGACGAAGTTGACAAGTTATTGGAGACTATTGTTAACGAAAATTATACAGGGTTGTTGGATCAAATTGAAGCTGTCGGGACGGTACAAAGCGTAATTTCGCCTCTGGAAAGCTCGCTGAACCAGGTAGACCAGTCTTACTCTAAGCTGGTGAAGGACATTTTGGAACCGTATGGGAAATGCCAGCAGCTTCACGAGTCGTTGAGAAGGATGCATCTAACGTCTGGACTGCTGAGATCGCTCACTTGGTATCTATACTTGGCTAGACAATTAGCCGGCGACATTGATTCTGGGGCAATCTTACAAGCTGTTTTAAGTTTGAATGAACTGAAAAAACAGCCAGAAAATTCTCCGGGACTAAAATCCCTGAGCACAGTCCGGTCCATATCTAAATCATTACCAGATATCGAGCGGAATTTACGCCTGCATTGTCAGAAAAAAATCAGAAATTACACCATGGTACAAGACTCTAGCGAGCTGGCTACTAACTTACAAGCATTTTATTTACTTGATTCCCAAGCCCTAGTATCGATACTTGTTGAGTACCTGAATAGCCAAGTTACTGCTTCGGTTACACACATAATCAAATCCCTATCGGTATCAATATCAGCATTTGAGGGTGCAGCAGGAGATGCTAGAAATAGAGCAAGAACACTGAATTCTTTGTCGAAAACTCTGGAAGCTGCAAAACCGTCTAACAACAAGGAAGCCTATCATTCCGAAACCACTACTGCAGCTGAAATTTCTGCAGTTCCCACCATAGCTGAGCGTGATGATAGCAACAGTAATCTGTTAGAAATACTGAGAAATTCTATGGACAGTCAAAACAGCTTGGTCTCATCTTATTGGAGAGATGTAGCATCTGGCCTGGACGGCCGTATGAGAGAGCTGATAACAAGAACTCCTGCTACAGCTAGGTCGCTGAGCTCTAGTGTTCCAAAACTGAAAGATATCATCAAATCTGCAGTTTTGAGTGGGGGAGAAATAGACCCCAACGGACTTGAAATAAAGATCATGACCAATGTTTTCTCAATATTAGGCAGGTAGTAATAGTTGCAATCACACTCTTGTTCTCTTGTACGCTTTCCCCTTGCTGTAAAACTGCTTCCTCTCTTGCTGCAGCTTCTTGCGTGCTTCTTTTTTGGCTACCCTTGACTTCTTGCCGGGACGCTTGCGACGATTTTCCCGTTTGGCCTGATTCGCCAACATAGTATAGTCAATCAATCTTTCAGGCTTGATACATCCAGGATACGGTAATTTTGATTGCTCCAAAATAACTTCACCCGCCACTGCTACTTGCAAAAACTGCTGCTTTTCAATAGATGTGTATTCAGCGAAATAATATGTCCGTGGCCGAGTCCGACTGTGGGCTTCCTCATCTCCAGCTGCATTTTCATCATGGTCAAGATCAATAATTGTTGGCTCGTTGCTCCCACCAAAAAGTCGAAATGCGAATGCACCCGAGTCATCTTCGCCATCTTGGTTATCCGAGTGAGTACTAATCAAACTGTCTGTAGCTTGAATCTCTTCAAATTCAATGTTGAGGTACTCTTCAGTTGATGCTTCATCAGGACCATCTTGTTCGGAGCTGTCAAAGAGCTCATTTCTTGAAACCCTGTTTATATGTTAGACACAAACATACATACAGGATATACAACGATAGAAATTACTTACACCCGGGATTCTAGGGTTGCCATCCTGCTCGAATGTTAAAATAGACTGTCTGCTCAAAGAGTGAAGAAAAAACTCTGGATCCTAGCTGTCTAATAAATTAATCTTTGGCACGGCTGATGGTAGCTACGAAAATTATTTTTCATAAATGCATGCATGCAGACGTACGTACGTCTAAATTTATATATATATACATGTATATACCGTCGATTTATAGGTTTTGGAACCGCAATTGCCAAATCTATAACTCAGAGTTTTCCTATTCGCATGGAGGCGCCTTAGAACCTGAACATCCTAGTTAATTGAATAAATTGCAACGTGTAGCTTATTTGAAGAGCATGTACCCTGAGCTTTGTAACTAATCAGATAGAGGTTTAATGCAGGTTGAGTAGTACTCCTGAGATACCCAGGCTATACCTTTTACTGTAATCCTCCAAACCAAGTGCAACGGAAATGGGATACCAAAACTATATAACCTTGGACGATAACTAATACCTTTGGTACCTCTTTTGTAGCACTTCAGGCTTAACGGTGTGAATTTTGTAAGTTTAAAAGTGTGCCAGTACCTCAATTTATATCTACTAACTTAAGCGAAATAAGCATCATTTTATATTCCCATATACTATGGGGTAGGGCAGAAACCCTTTTCTAAGCTTGCAGTCCCCATTTCTTCTTTTTAAACTTTCATAGTTCTCACTTCTCGAACAGGTGGAACAGAGGAGGGAAAACAGGACAGAAATCATGGTCTCACCGGCAGCAAGTATCCAAATATGCGAATGGATTCTCATGGTTGGATCTTGTTTTTTTGTTTCTCTCAAACTTTATTATGCAAATAACATGAACAATGTAGGATATCATCGTGAAGACGTTATACTAGTCATTGCGCAACTCATGTTCTTTTTGTGGGCTATACTTGACACTGCTGCCATTTGTTGCGGATGGCTGGAGTACCCCACAAAATCTATATTCATTCCTATCGGTTGGGTTCTGAACCATGACTATAGCATTGAAAAGCTGGGAATGATGGTTTCTGCTTTGAAACTAGCGTACTTGGCTACTGTTCCCTATTTGCTCTGTCTATGGCTGATGAAGTTTGCTCTAATTAGCCTTTTGACCAAGCTAGCTGTTTCAAACATGAAGAATTCTAGTATTGTTAAAGACGGTTCCAGCCACCGCTTGCAGGACTTGCTGATCAATGTAAGTCTTTATCTTGTTTCGACTATATGTGGAGTCTCCTTTTTCATTTCCATGTGTTTATCCTTGTTTTTTTACAGACCACTCTGGAGAAATTGGTCTTTGGAACCAGTCAATGCAGCTTTTGGTCCCTTTGCACCTACCGCGTTTTTGTTTAGCGCACTTTCAAGTTTCACTGTGGACGCCATGCTACTGATGGTCTCATTTCCTATATGTAGCACGAGACTGGCAATCATAGGTAATGGTGCTGCAATTAAAAGAAATAGCAGTGCAGTTGGTACGTCAAGTTCATCATTGCCATCTTTATCTATGTCGACAGCCTCTTTGGAACCGCGTAACAAACCGTCCCCCGCAACTACCACTCTTGTTGCTCTCTTGTTTGTTCTTGGGTTAAGCACCATGGCTGTTATTGTGTCAAGAGTGGCAGTAGTAATTTACTCCGAATCTACAGCAATCAATTCTCTTTTGGCTTCTTTGGAGTGCTTTCTCTCAATGATGATTGTGTGCCTGCCTACTATAAGAAAAGGTCCCTTCAGAGATGTTGCTGGAGTCGGATACCCCACCAAGACCAAAAATGATTTTTTGAATAGTCTAAGACAAAAATACCAGCGTTATGCTAGCCCATTGTGGAGTAGTATCAGCAGTAATTTTAGTTCTTCAAATGATACCGTCGGTGCTAACCAAATCACACTTAACAGCAAAGGCTCTTCTAGCCAGTCCTTTGGCGTTGCATCATCATGGCACTTGAATTCCTCTGGATTGGGTCACAACGAAAAGGACTTTTCAGAGTATCAAAACTTTATGGGTGCACGGACACAGCATAATGATGGCAAGGTACTTCATAAGATTATGCCGTCGCTCCCGTTACAAATGGTTACTTCGGTATCTCCTTTGACAAGAGTATCGCGTCTCAATGCGCCGCTTCCTGCTCTTCCTGAAGAAGACAATGACGCCAGTATATAGTAACATTTTTTTTTCAATCTTCCTTTCTCGTTTGCTAGCTTTGTTGGTAGCTTTTGGTCTGCTTCAAGACCTCTTTTCCTCGTGTACAGACTAATTGAAACCACTTTCATATTTTCATCAGCCCAGTTCTATGTATTTAATCAAATTCGTACATCAATCTCAGCAGCAGGAAAAGATGATATTATATAAATTTCATGCTGTCCTGTCCAAGACTCTCGTGTTCTGCATTGGTACATTCATGTCAAAAAGAAAAGGTGATATTATGCTTCTTTTATATAAATTTCAAGCTTTTAAGTCCGAAGCCCTCATGTTCTGAATTTCAAACTATATCATCAATGCAAAAGCTGAAATCTAAGAATTCAACTTATCTCTAAGAGAAGTGAGGAACTGATAGTATGAGACACTCTGGTCAGTGCGGTCTTCAACCAGGAAAGTAGAAACCCATAGTCGCAGAGATGGATCGCCGTCATCCTTGATAACAAACAAACTAGGCCAGGTGATATTATCCTTCTTTTCTCGTGACTTGGCAATAATTGCTCGAATTCTTTGGTTGAGATCACTATCAGTTTCAGGTACCTCAGTCTTACCGCCTCTAACCTCAGCGATAGACTCCACTCCGAATGCATCAAGCAAGAGCTGAGGTACTGCGTCTTTACCAATCCACAAAAACATAGTTTGGCCGTCATCAATCAAATAAAGTCCATACGACTCCAAAACTTCTCCAGTGAGATTCAACTTAGGTGGAAGTACAACCTCGCCAGTCTCAGGATCAGGCAAACCTGCCGCAGGCGGTAAATCGTGAAGAGGAAACAGATCAGGGTAAATGTACTTGGTCAAATACTTCACTGGTAGAGTGGTCAGCAAACACAAAGCAGCAGATCTCAAATCTGAAGGAATTTGAGAAGACTTCCTAAGACCAACATGCTTCAACAAACCATTAATTAGTAATGGCAGCATACGAAGGTTAGCACACAATTGTAGAGGAGCACTGGCACCAATGTTGGTAGTCATTAGTTCCTTTTTGTAAGTTTGCAAAATATCCGTTAATCTTCCAACAAGATAGTCGTGGGCATCTGAAATACCTGAAGTCAAAGCCTTCTCCACTGCCTTGTGAGTGTAATAGTTTGTCAATGCCAACTGATCTGCTGAAGCATAAACGTCTTGCAATAAGCTAGAAGTAGGAATCATCACGTTCACCACTCTGATTCTTCGCTCCCCGTGACAAGTAGTACATAGCACGGCTGCTTGAATACAGACGGTAGGAGCAGTAATAGTCTCATCAATGGCAACTTCCACCACATAATTTTGGTCTCTGGGGAATGTAGAAAATGAGCACAAGTCAGTAGATCTGTTGAAAAAGTTACCGTAAAAGGCATTAACTCTCAATCCACTGGAAGCTCTAACTCGCAAAACTGCCTCCATGCTGAACTCTTGTGACAAATGCTCGCCTAGCTCATGGAACAGCTTGACAGTGTCTTCAACTCTATTAGCGCTCCAGCCAGGATAGAAATAGGTTTGACCTCCTGTAAACCTGGGCAAATTACTCAAGGAAGCAACGTCCTGATATTGACTGCTAAACAAAAACATATCCACAGTAATCTGGTTACGATTACAATCCACGGCAAAACTCTTGTAGAAAGAGTTGGCTGTTTGCAGCAGAGCAGTTTCCTTAGATGTGCCAAGAGATCTTCTATCCTCTCTGATATCTAGCTTAGCAATGCCCATAGTGGGCAAGCTTGCACTGAAACACTCGACTTTACCACCAATATTTCCAATAAGCTTGTATGCAGCCTTCAAGGCAGATCCCAAAGCACAATTTGAATTGACATTATGAGCAAACATTTCACCCATCTTGCTTAGCAAATTCTCAACGGAAGATCTGCATTCTTGCATATTAACAAGCAAGCTTGTGGGTAAAGGCAAGAAGGGGTCTTCCAAATCAGATACAACCAGCACGGAAGGCTCGCCAGGTTCGCCGCTAGCAGGAACAGGGATAGAAAAGTAATGCAAAGCAGAATCAACAGCAATGAATCCAATTCTGGTTCTTCCATCATCGTTAGGAAGTCTGTCAAGCGATTCCAAAATGGCTCGAGCAGCAGTAGCTAATAGTCCGCTTGAGATAGCATTGACACTACAGTCAAGAACAAATACAAATACGGTGGGCTGCGGGGGCCGAACCAGGTATTCCTGGGGAGCCACAAACTCAACAACACCATGATTTATCTCATTTCTAGAATATCTCTCCTTGCGAACGTTTTTAATAGGATCCCAATCGAATTGTGTGGGGATCTCATTGCTAAGACCACAAATGTTACACTTCCAACGATGGCTCTGCTCCAAGAAAGTGACAAATGGGTTGATGTAGGTTCTACATCTTCGACATCTAGAGATAATGGTATCAGAAACCACGGGGATATTCTCAGTTGAGTCCAAAAGCGTGGTGTAAGGTCTGATACTGATAGCAAATGGCAACTTACTCTTCTTCAGTAAAGAGTTGCTGGTCGGAACAACATTCAAAGTAGATCGAATAAACTCTGGACTGGCATTGGCATCAGGTGAACCGGTACATGAGGCATCCACAGGAATGATGAGAGGAGGTGGAGGTAAGGAGAGATCAGAAATTGGAGGAGGTAACTCGGCAAAAAGATTAACGTTGTAGAGCTGGTTCAGAGGTAGCTTCGCATTCGAAGCCCCGCTAGCAGCTCCAGCTTGTCCGTAACCAGTAGCACTACCAGCGCCGCCATATCCTCCAACACCAGGTGCAACACCTGGAGCACCGTAAGCACCAGCAGTACTAGGAGTAACAGGAGGATTTCCACCAGCGATATTCATTTGTCCAAATTGATTGCTCAAGTCAGCACCACCATAGGGAGCACCAGAACCGTGAGCAACACCAGGAGCACCGGCAACACCAGGAGTAAACACACCTGGCGATGGTGCACCGCTACTATACTGAGCTGCGCCGTAAGGACCAGGAGCAGCTACATTGGGAGCAGCTCCACCGTATCCGCCAGCAGCTCCAGCATCAGGTCCAGGCACACCTCCATATGCAGCAGGGCCAGCACCAGCTTGAGAATTTGCAGCAAAATCATACTGCTGTTGAGGATATAATCTTCTACGTGAGTGACCGCCAGCAGCACCAGCGGGGGCACCCTGTTGTTGTTGTTGCTGTTGCTGAGCATCTTGACCTTCTAATTGTTGCTGTCCAACTTGCTCATTTGGATCCTGAGGAGTAGCAGGATACTCTCCGTACTGCGACATCTTTCTGAATTGGTCTGTTAGTTCTCAACAAGCCTTTGTATAGCAAAGAAGAACACAACTTACACTTATAAATCTCAAAAGGGAGTTTCAAAGCAGAGATGAAATAACTTCAATGAATCAACCAATCAACTTTTCCAAGCAACCTTTTTTCAATTACTTGGTTCTGCCAGATATCTAGAGCTAGTTTTCTAGTCTAAATGAATCCCAGTGAGTAAATGCGTCCAAGTATCAAAGGCCCAATTTTGCAAAAATCACAAACGCGCTTCGATAGATGTTGAAGGCAGCTTTTTTGTTCAAATCTCTTCGTCAATACACTTGTTCTGTCCACTATGAAGAGAAAATCCGGAAAAAGAAAGACAAGACCAGCCCAAGTCTGGAGTTCCTTTTCTAGGTTATATAAAATTCAAACAACAAGCTTGAGCTGTGTAATAGCGTATACGTATACAAAAATTGAATTTTCCTTTGGAATTTTGTATCGTGGATCGTGACGGGTGATACTGACCTCGAAGTGGTATGTGCTGGCGATAAAATAGATTTCCTCATAGTGTAATTACATAACTTATATAGGTGGCTGATGTAATTACCGAAGATATGCTTTCTCTGTACAAATGGCAAAACTGCCAAAACCAATGCGTGCACGTATATAGCTTAAGCTGCTACGTACATGTCTCACTCGAAGCTAAAAGCTCCAGGGCGCAGCTATTCTTTGAGTTTTTGACATTTTGCAATCTTTTCTTTGCACAGGTACTTCATTTTAAAAAATGTCTTTTATCAAGAAGTTTGCTCAGAATATGGGGAAGGAACAATACTTTTCAGGGCCGGCTCCTCCTGGTCCCACAGTAGCTGTAGGAGATGCACCACCACCGGTGAATGATTCTTCGCGTCCATCTCAAAGCAGTGAGGACCCATTTGCCAGTACTAGTAACAGCAGCTCTCTGAGGATTTTGAATGTTGAGAATAACTCAACAGTTCATAACCGAATCTTTCTGATTCACGGTAATGCTGGACCAGTCGGTACTTCCTTTGATGCATCCATTGTGCTCTACCACCATATCAATTCCTTCCCAGCTCAAAGATTCCCAGTATCTGATGGATATTTCAAGTGTCTTGTGCACTTACAGCCTGGTTGGAACTACTTGCGCTTTTGTTTTGAGCCTTCGACAGGGTCTAACATGATGAAGCCCTGCTCTATGGGTTTCAACTTGAATTATGTGCCATTACTCCAAAACCCTCCACTGCATCTAGCAATTATGTTGGCAAGGGACAGTCCAGGAACTTTTGACTCTCCGAAATACAAAATTGCCCGAGAACGCAACAATCTCGAGCTGGCTATCAAAAAGATACGTATGGCTGGATACATGATGTCAGCATTTACGCACGAGCAGATGAACCGGTATGGGTTTGGTCACCGTTCTTTCCGGCTCTATGAAGAGTGGTTACCTGATACATTGTCTAACAGAGACCAAGAATGTCGGACCACTGCCAAAGTTCATGTGATTAGATGTGACAAGACTGTGTCCGAAATCAGGGATTACAACAAAGCCCAACAGAGTCCTAATGGTAATGATAAGGGGGCACTTTTTGGGATTGCCCTTGATGCTTTACGCAAAACTGGTGCTCCCTTTGATAAAGAACCCACTCAGGTAGCTGTGATATTTCTGGATGCACACTGGGATCCAGCACAAAAGATAATTCTAGGGCATGCAGCGTTAGGTGGGGGGTCAGGGAATATCAAGCTAGCAATATTCGGTGGTCATGCAATTCATTCTTGGCCAAGCTGCATCGAAGAGATCGTACCTGCTTTTATGGATGATACGCCTACTGATACTTCTGTCGTTGCAAACGATTCAGGTCAATCCGGTACCAGCTGGGAGTGCTGTAATATCGGTATGGGAGCATTTATGCACGAGATTGGTCATCTGTTGGGATGTCCTCATCAACCTAATGGAGTAATGCTTCGAGACTATATAACCTGGAACAGGTCTTTCATGACTCGCGAAGCTTATTGCTCGCGAACAAAATCACCTGGTTTGCATCTTTGTTTGCCGAAGGATGAATGCACCTGGCATCGATTGGACGCAATCAGGTTCAGGTTTCATCCCTCGTTTAGGGAAAGTGACGAGGGCGTAATATATGATCCTCAGAAACCTAACTTTTACCCGGTAGATGGTGGTGTAGTGTATGCCAAGTCTTCTAGCGGGATTTACCTGGTTGAAATCTTTGTGGAGGACGGGTTAAGGGGACAGCTGGAGTATTTGGAGAATCCACCTAGCGAAATATGTTTGATAAAATATGACATATACCAGTTGATTGACCAGAAGTATAGAGGAAAGCCCCTAAGACTGAAAGTTCTATCCTGCGGGTTACAAGAAAGCGTAATTGAGAACTTTGACAAGCTGATAGATGACAGCGGGGGTAAGAGAACAGTGGGTGGGTGGTCATATTTCCAAAGTAGCAAACTCGGTGGTAATAGTGGTGATGAAAAAATTGCACTGATTGACGGCTGCGGAGATATTACACAGATTACAGCTTTCTCTGGCAGAGCACTTGATGGTCTAGAGTTTTTCTTTGCAGGTAAACGAGAAACAGTATTGTTTGGCAGCCGAGGGGGTAGTCCCAAAATTTTCAAGTTCAATCAGGGGGAACATTTGTTGGGATTTTATGCTAGAACTGGGGCCTGGGTTGATGGAGTGCGGATAATTACAGATAGAAGACAAAGCGACTTGTATGGGAATAATGGGGGCTCTGGGCACGACCTAATCCCACCATCAAGCTATAGACTAGCAGGGCTTGTGGGGAACTTTGGCGCATGGTGCATTTCAATTGGCATGCTTTACTGCGAAGCTTAAATTATATTTATATACACATACAGCTATTTATTTCAAATCATATACCTTTACTGGAACCGCCTGGCGTGCTGAAGTTTCTGCTTCAGGTGGTAATTGACTTTTGTGCTGTCTCTTTTTTGTTTCAACATGATTATCAACATTCCTGCAGTCAGAATAGATAGTCCATACCAAGTCAGGATATACTGGAAATGACTGTTCCTGAAATCAGCTCTGGGGGGGAACCCTATAGGAATACCTTTACTTTCCAATAACCTGGTTGGAATTGGGGATTCTTGGTCGTCAAAGATTTCTTGTATATAAATAGGTAAACTTCCGGTTCTTTGAGCCATGTCGTCTATGTCAATCCAATGATAAAGTTTTGAAGCGGGGTTTCCTTCAAGGGTGAAAGAAGTCTTTTGTGGTTTACTCCTCAACATGCATTCAATACTCACCACATCATTATTCAAAGAGGCCTTCCTGGTACTTTGATCACGCTTGTCTGCTGAAATCCAGCCCCTGCATACGAGGACTTTGTTATTGTAGTCCGGATCTGCTCTAGGAGTACCACTACTTCTACCAAACCAGCTACTTTTCTTTTCCTGCTTGATATCTTCAGTGGGAACACGCTCGAATGGAGTGAAAACCCAGTACCCATTAGTCTCATCTCTTGTCCGGGGTCCAACTAATAATTCCTGGTCGTGCCTAAATTTGCCCTTGATTAATATCCTCCTGAAGTTGAACTGATCATCAATAGCTGCAGGGTCAACCTTGTCAGGCAGAACAATAGGCTCCAGGTTAAGTTTCGACTCAGCATCCGCAATTAAGTCTGTTTTCCAATTTAGTCTCCTAACCTGCCATGTTCCCAGACCGAATGAAACTATAGGCATGGTGGCCAGTAATACCACCAGAATTTTGCTACCAGTGCTACTGCCAGAGACCTTTTTGGCTCTTATCGGTTTCCAGTCAACTGACGAAGTTTTCACTCCACGGACAAAACTAAGCCTTGGCGGCCGTATTGCTGGAGACCTTATTGACCGCGTTAACCACAGCCCCAGTCGCGAGTTCATATTTATATTTGTGGGAGTAGTGGCAGTGTGGAAAAAATGCTTAGTTTTTCATGATACAGATCTAAAGCTTTTCGAAAACGATTTCACTCTGGACTGAGTTCCGACACCAGATTTTTGAACGTCGGGATTGTACAACAAATTAAGATTAACTTCTTCAGTAGATGCATAGATAATTGAATATCTTTCACCGTATATATAGTTAGACGAGATAATTATATATATTGAAATATAAAAAAAAATAAAAAAAAAAAATAAAAAGAAAAGGAAGACTGAAGAAAATCAACATGATAAATAGTGAAATTATGAAGAATCTCTGGGGAAGCTATTTTTGTCTGTTACAACTCTTACTAGCTTTCCCCTCACTCAATAGGCTCAACTTTCAAGCTTGAAGTTCTCTAGCCTCTCGGCAAACTGTTGTTCTGTCAGCGTAGGCAGCGTTGAAACGTGTGTTGGCGGCGACCCCGTTGTACTTGTTGCATTCGAGTTATCAACAGTCTCTATAGCACAATCGTTCTCATCAGTAGAGCTAGAAACTATTGCCAGGGGGGACCTCGCAGAGGATGAACCGCTATTAGCCCCAACTACTGCCGATCCGGGAGCACTTCCAGACCTGGGAAGTGACATACCTTCGCTCACAATAGAAGGGCGTTGCGATGCTAGCCTAGCGGCTTGTTGCTGCAAAGCTCGCAGTGATTCCGTGGTGTGGGCAGAGGGTAGCACACTGAATTGGCGATCTTTAGTAGTAATGTAAGTAGAGTTCTGGCGACCATGGTGTAAGTTTGCAGATCTTACAGCATCGCGGGGAACCTTGAAAAACCAATCTGTGTCCTCGTTATACTGATAAATTGCCCAATCTACACCATATGGCTTAGGCTCAAGAACATATAAGGTATGCAGAGGAACGTCCAAGTCACCAATTGATTCTCTACCCAAGTTCATGAAATAGGCCAGCAACACTCTCGCAACAACTCTATGGCATATAATCAGCGCATTATCCTCCATTCGTTCCATTTCCACTATAATTGGGCGTAACCTATTAATGACATCCAAGTAAGACTCGCCGCCAATTCCTGGGTACCTATATCTAATCTTGTCTGCAATCCTCTGTGCGTATTCCTCAGGGAATTTCTCCTTGATTTCAGCATATGTTAGGCCATCGCATTCCCCCGCACCTAATTCATTTAACATTCGCATTTCCTTAACGTCGAACTGATCATCATCAATGTACTCTGCCGTCTCAATACACCGTTTCAGCATAGAAGTCCAAACACAGAAATTGGGCTCCACAGGTTCGGAAAATGGTGTGACAGGCTTCTCAGTTTGTTCCAGTATATGCACCCTTTCAGAAAATCTAGCCAGTTGTTTCTTACGAAACTCAGTGCGCTGATAATCCATAAATCTAGTAAGAGCTTTGGCAAACTTTCTACCTCGTGGTGTTAGAGGTGCATCTCCGCCAATTCTACCAGCAACGTTATCTTCACTTTCACCGTGCCTAGTGATCCATATTTGACGTTCAGCCAAGTTGAAATTTAGCAAAAAGAACACTGCCTGTCCTGCAAGGAACCCCGAAATGTTGGCACAAACCAGTTTCTGACCCACATTGATCATTTTGATATACTGGAAATTCTCATTTGCTTCTTCCTCCGGACCGATAGTCTCGTAAGCCTTTTCATAGTTATGCAGTCTCTCGACAAAATCCTTGATAGCCAACTGTGGATCCATATCTTTATAGTCAGGTCCGGAAAGCTTAAGTCTGACGTTAGATTCAATGATTTCACTTTTAGTGCAAATGCTCTCCAAGTACAAAACTTTGAGCCTACCATTGGATCGCTCATTTATGCGGTCCAGAACTTTAGCTCTTCTAGCTACTGTGGTGTTAGTAGCGTCCAAGATTCCTACACTTCCATTTTCGTCAAGAACAAAGTTTAACAGCTCGTCCAGCGTATCCATAGCCCATTGTTCTCTTAAGTGGAAAGTGGATGGATTGTCAGGGGAGAAGAAATCCGCACTTTGGGAAGTACCGGCATTTTCTTCCTTTGCAGCAGCCTTGGCCTCTCGTTCCGTAGTAGCATCAGGTGGAGCTCCACTAAGTTCTGCTTCCAAAGCCTGTGCTTCATGCTTGGCCATTTCCTCCGCCTTTTTCACAGCCTCCTTTTGATTCCCATTTTTTGCCGCGCCGTCTGGTAGTGGTCTTTGTGCCGGGCCGACTTTCTGAGATGCTTTCCTTCGGGTGTTTCCAACATTGAAAATGCGGCATTCATGCTGTTGCCAGTTTAGGTACCTGGCGAGTTTTTTGGTCACGTACGATTTACCTCTTGCTGGGAGACCTACCATCACAATGACCAGCTTCGACTCAATATCTCGAGCAGATATTTTACCATCCGGGGAGACTCTTGACCTGGTGAGCCCGGGGACATCAAGCGTCGTTGCTCTCCGAGGAGGTAACAACAAAGGAGGGATCAAAGATGCAGAAGACCCTGCTCTCGGTGATACGATCCCTGAGCCTGAAGTAGCCCCATCAACAGGAGAACTCACAGAAGACATGAGAGGGGTATCTGAAGGTGGTCTTCTGTTGAAGTGTCCGGCAGGATTTGATGCAGAGCCAGAAGAAGAATTACCACCACTGGCGCTTCCGCCTCCGGTCCCTCCTGCTCCTCCGGAACTGAGGCCGCTTGTGTTTAGTACCAGCCCACTAATAGATGTATTTGACCCGGGCCGTGGGAGCGAGTTCGGAGGGTAATTGTTGCAGGCAGTGCTGCCACCACTGCCTAATGAGTTCAGACTGCTATTGCTGGCATTGTTCCGAGACACCTTAGCAGCGGATGGATATGTTGCCGCGGGAGGTATAGCTGCTCGTAGACTTGACTGACTGCTGTTCTGGCTACTCAGACTACTACTACTAGTGCCCTCGCCGTACTCATTCCCTTCTGTAACAGGATCAGTTTGAGATTCTTGCTGCTGCTGCTGTCGTTGTTCGCTCATGGTTCTCTATTCGAACTTTCTGGGCTGAGAACAAACTCAGATGGCAATCTTAAGAGCAAAGCTAGAAAGAGATTGAGGAAGAGCGCAAAAAAAAAGAAAAAAGAAAAAGAAAAACCTTGAATGAATTGAGACTAAACAGCCGGGCAGTACCCTAGTATTGGTAAGAATTGATCACAGTTCTGTTCGACAGTATCAAACAAGAAGTATATTAGAGGAGCAAGATAACGCTCTACGTGGATGATTTATGTTTTTATATGGTCTCAAGGTCCGAATATATATATAGCACGCTTTTGACTAAGCACTTTGATTTTATATAATGAGAAATATCGGATCATGCACGTTTGATCGGTTCGAGAGGACCCTCTCTCGTCTGAGCTATCTTCTCTCCTCAATGGGAGATTGGGGCCACCCAACAATATATAAATAATAGAATTGATTTAAGCTTTGGCACTAGTGGCAGTAGATGTAACTGTTGTGTATCAAGGGAATTGAGGTTTACTGTGGCTGATTATTATTTTCAGCCGTGCTTAGCTGCTCAATGCTTGGACGCATTTGATGACATCATTAAGCCATTGGAATAAACAATGAATCCATTACTCTATCTGTTCTCTCTGTATTCTTCCTGTTCAACTTTTGGTATCATTTTACTAGCTTTTCAATAGTGAAGTAACAAAGTGCAATATGTCCTAACTATACTGATATATGACAGAAACTGCAGGGATTCAGGATGCAAAGAGTTTGTTCATGCTTGTCACGTTTCCGGGATTGGCTGCATACTGAGTTTTTTTGCTAGCTGTAGCACCTGGACGGTCACCTAGAGTAGACTCGCATTCAGCTTGAAATCCGGCAAAAACCTGTCAACTCTTCAATCGTTCAAACTACTAGTATTCCTTTTCATATGAAAAGTCTATATTTATATGAATGAAGAGACAGCTTATAAACGTTTCCAAGACTTACATAAAACGCACGTAAAAATGTGATAATTCGTGTAATTACTAATTATAATCTCTGAACTGATCTTATACCGACGCTGTTTTCCGCGGCTGGCTACTACACATATATGTACCAAGGTATATGGATCCAACCAGCAAAATTGAACCAACTTATAATATAAAAGGGATGGTTTTCACGTTAGAGTAACAGTTTTTTTTCTTCTTCTTTATAATATATACAGATATATGGCAAGGTTTCCTCTGTTGGCATATTTCATAGTCATTCTTTCCAGTATTTGGCTATATCGAAAGTTTATCACCATGACAGCTACTACTACTACCACCCAATTCCCGGCATACTTTTTCAGCCATGGCGGACCTACTTTTATGTACAGTGATAAAGACACTCAAGGCGGGAACCTTGGTGCCTTCAATGAAATCAGGAAAATCGGCTCGCATATTGTCAATGACCTGAAACCAGAGTATATCCTTTATGTTTCTGCACACTGGCAGCCAGAACGGTCGTCGGCGCTGACGTTTGGCTCGAGCCCTCACTCAGTAGAGGTGGCAGTGCCCAAGACTGTTGATGACAAAGGTCTTGGAACCAATGACTTGATTTATGATTTCTATAACTTCCCCGCGTTCATGTACAAGGAGACTTTCAAATCTCTGGCATCTACTCATGTTGCAAAGGAAGTGGTAGATAAGTTGAAGGAAAGTGGCATTAACGCTGGTATTAGCGTGCGAGGTATTGATCATGGTGCCTGGGTGCCTCTGAAGGTAGCATTCCCCGACAAACCCGGCCAGGACCTAAATGTTGAAATACCTTTGATACAAGTGAGTCTTCCCAATGTTGACGACTTTGATGCATCATTTAATCTTGGTAAAGCATTGGCACCGTTTAGATCACGCGGCGTGGTAATTGTGTCTGGCATGTCTGTTCATAACTTGAGAGACATGTTCAGCACAAACATTGGTAGTTATCCAGCTCTGTTTAACAAAAAGCTCACTGAGGCAGTAACCGGCAAGCACGGTCCTCGGGCACCATTTGAAGCAGTGAAGAACTTGTGTCTCAAGGATGAGCCTGCGCTGTATAAGAAAGCCCACCCTTCGGCAGACCATTTCTTACCTGCAGTAGTCGGAACAGGGCTTCTAGCAGAAGATGAAACGGCAGAAGAGGTATACACTGATGTGAATGGATCTCTGGGGTGGACAATATACCGATACGGAGATGATAAATAATATAAATGTAAAAGTTACAAACAAATCTCTATGCTAACAGTCTCATGGTGAACTCGACTGACATGAATGTAGATGCTGAGGCTGGTATAGCTCGTAACAGAGTAGGAACAATTCCTCGCCAGAACCCTGCAAACCCCTGTGACTTGAATGTCTTTTTTGTTGCGTCCCAAGCTCCATGGTATTTCTTGTCTTTCGCATCAAAAGAATCGCTCTGTACTTTGGATTTTATCACATCAAGTGGATACGAAGCAAGCCATAGTGCTTCACCGGCCAATGCTCCGTACAGCATTAGTTTCCAAGCAGGCACCTCGTTTCTTTTCTTTTCTCGGCCAATCAAGTATTCAAAAGTTAAGAACCAGATCCCGTAAGCTTGGGCTTCTCTTAGCAAGGTCACACCAAATCCTCGGTAAAGTCCCTGGCCAAATAGACCCTGCGAGCTATATATTTTCTGTATAGCATCTCTTGGCCCTTTGTATCGTCCGTCAGTTTGAGTCTGTAGCAAAATACGTAGTTGCTCTACTGGAGATGTGATTACACTGTTTGCAATACCAGCAATTGCACCAGCAGTGTAAAACTCCGGTAAGCTTAGTGTTGACCGGCCACTGTCCTTGGACAAACTTAGCAATTGTCTTTTAGCTTCGTGGAATGCATAGAATTGTACAGAAACACAAGCTCCCACTCCAATCAATGGTGCTGCTGTGCCCTTGTAAAAGGCAAATGGTCCCTCAGTAGCCAGTGTCTTGGTAAATGCTTCAACGGGCGACTTGAACTGGCCAGTTTGCAATCGTACCTTGACAAGATCAAACGGTTGGCCTACCAGTACCTGAACTGCACCCCCGACAAACCCTGCAGCAGTATCCTTGGCCTTCCTAGACCACGAGTGGTCCACCTCTGACATTTTAGTTTACAAGCTTTTGTGTTTTGAGCTGGAGTTGAATTGTGGAGAAGATCTTGCTAGAATCATAAAATATTTCACTAGCCCTAGTGTTGGAGTACTCGATCGTTATTCACATCTCAAACTCCTGATTCTAAGGAATTGGTGAGACTAGATAATCTAACCTTCACTTCGAAATATCACGATATTGAGTCGTGATCTTGTTGCTTCTTTTTCTTTTTTCTTCGTCCCTGCCAAAGTATACATTCGTTATCTTTGGATCTACTGGTTGAACTGCTATATTAGTTCTTATTATTATTTTTTTGTTATTGCTCTCGCCTATTCTCTAAAGTTAGGCTCCTTCACTGTCACTCAGTTGCTAACGGTTCAGTTCATGGCGTGAAAATTACGCGTACTCAACCCCCCGAAGACACCAACACCGAGCACTCTTACGCAAATAGGGGTGAACTGGCGATAACTAATTGATGCGGCAATACGGGCATTTCAACATGTACTCGAAGCCGACTTTATATACAAGTATAAATACGTCTAATTGACTGTGTAAAGTGGTATTTGTTTGGCTCCAGTTTGGCAAACTGTTCAGAAAATCTCAAATATAAAGTCAAAGCAGAGACATATTTTCTTTTACTTTCTAAAGACCTCAACCCTCAGCTGAAACCTAGCTTATACCAATCCAGCACAACCTGCCCAGCGCCAGTTACAGAAATCTTTTCAATGCAAAAACCTGATTTGAAAAATCCCGCACACGTAAGCACACTAACTAATTGACACACATGAACCCATCTGCCAATACCACCACCATCACTCAAACGCGATCTATAGGGTGTCAACTATAAGGAAAAAAACCAAAACCTTAATGCAAACGTAAACAAACTCGCAGTTCTAATTTTTTTTTTCAACCTATAGATACAAATACTGTTGTGTGGTTATATATTTGCAGGCCCGGTATTCTGGCACAGTAAGGGCGAGAAAGCAAGATGTCATTTTTCCAAACATTGTAAGTATATATCTGGAGCTGGTTTTTGCTGCGTTCTTCCTAACACATGTAGTAACGCGAGAACAACTCGTACTTTCAAACCTAGATCTTCCGGTGCACCTGGCGCTGGCGGAATTAATGGAGGAGGCGGTCATGCACAGGCACTTCGTCAGTATGCTGAGGCCACGCTAGGCTCAGGATCATTAAAGCAAGCGGTCAAGTTACCCGAGGGCGAAGATAAGAATGAATGGGTTGCAGTGCACGTTGTTGATTTCTTCAACCAGATCAACATGCTCTATGGATGCATTACAGAGTTCTGCTCGCCGACTGCGTGTCCCAGAATGAGTGCTTCTAACGAGTATGAGTATCTCTGGCAGGACTCAGGTGACTCAAGATACAAGCGTCCCACGAAACTGCCAGCTCCAGAGTACATTGACCACCTGATGAACTGGTGTCAGGCTTATTTTGATAATGAGCAGTATTTTCCTACTAAAATTGGTGTTCCATTCAGTAAAGGCGCTCCAGCGGTGTTTAAGCAAATGCTGAAACGGCTGTTTAGAGTATATGCTCATATATATTGTCACCATTTCGACCAGATCACAGAGCTAGGCCTACAAGCTCATTTGAATACAAGCCTGAAGCATTTCGTGCTGTTTTGTAATGAGTTCCAGCTGATTGATTCGAAGGAGTTTGGTCCATTGCAAGATTTGATCCAGATCATGAAGGAGGACAATGCAAGTTAATTTTTTTTAGTATTGACGTGACATACAAATGCCAAAACGCAGATGCTAAAAGGGCATATCTCTCAAATAGGTTTTCTATATATATATTTATTCTTTATAATAAAAAAATTGTTTCGCTACAATTGCATGCTATAGAAACTCAAGCTTGTACAACGTATCACCACTGGATCCACACACGTATAGATCTATATCGATCTAGCGTGCACGTTTGTTTTCTTAGCTTGCATTTTCACTTCAAAATGCTTTATTTAGAAGTTATCGTTCCTGGTATCTTCTTAATTGTGACACTGTCACTGCTTGGAAGCTATATACTTCTGAGGATCTTCTCCTACAGTCTTGGTAAACGACTACGTAGTCCTCCCGGGCACTGGCGAGAGTTTCTGGACGATGCCATCCAAGCCGGTGCGCTGCTGCCCAACTTCGGAAGCAACTCAGGTGTGATTCGCAGACAGCTGGTGCTACACGGGCATGATCCTAGTAAGTTCAGCACCTGCTTCAACTTGTCTATCGCTGGGGTGCCGAAACATGCGATGGCCAAGGATAGGCAACGGAGTTTCAGCCAACGGGTGATTTTTGGGTACTTCCATCCACACGCGAACAATGGCGGCGGCGGCGAACGTGTTCTGTGGGCTGCAATTAGAGAAACTCTTTTGGAAAACGAAAACAACATTGTCAGCTTGTATATCGGAAAAGACGACGACTCTTATCCTACTTCGGTGTTTGCCAAAGTATCTAGCCGGTTCGGTCTGGAATTCACCAAGGAGATGAAATCAAGAATAGTGTTTGTTTATCTGATTAGAAGAAGACTGATTGAACCCTCTACATGGCCGTGGTTTACATTACTGGGCCAGGCTATTGGATCAATGCTGGTGTGTTACGAGGGACTGAACCAGCTAGTGCCTGATGTATTTGTAGATACAATGGGATGCCCGGCAACATATCCGCTAGTCAAATGGTTACTAGATATACCTATCTGTGCATATGTGCATTATCCCTATGTTTCAGCAGATATGCTTGCCAAGCTATCGCCCATGAAGGCTAAGTACTGGTACTGGCGCATTCTGATGTTTTTGTACTCGTGGGCCGGGTCATATTGCTCTGTGGTGGCTGCAAACTCTACATGGACTGCTAATCACATCAAAAATCTATGGGGAAAGAAACTCGAGGGAGGGCCTGATCATGTCAAGATCGTGTATCCTCCCGTGGCTACTCAAGACCTGAAATTTGACCCTGAGGCAACAAGATCAAAGGCTATTGTGTATGTTGCACAGTTCCGGCCAGAGAAACGACATGAGCTAGTTTTGGAAGAGTTTGCAAAGTTTTTAAAGCTCGCTAAAGCCAGGGAGAATTACAATGCTGCTGACGACAAGTATCACTTGATTTTGATTGGCTCAATTAGAAACGACCTCGACAAGAGAGGAGTTTATGCTTTGCGGTTACTTGCTCGCGAGCTTGAACTTACTGATGACGATATCACATTTGTGCTTGACCCGCCATGGTCATCAGTCAACAAGATTCTTGAATCTGCATGGATCGGGGTTAATGCAATGTGGAACGAGCATTTCGGGATGGTTCTGGTTGAGTACATGGCTGCTGGGTTGATTCCAATTGCACATGATTCAGCGGGACCCAAACTGGACATTATTGCAGATACAGGCTCCGGGGTATTGTTCACCAGTAACAAAGACCCTGATTATCAGAAACGCATGGCTGCTTCAGGCGACGATGACAAGAAGCCCAAGACTGACCTGACTCTATCAGAAGCATTTGATTTTGTGTTCAAGCTACCTGCAAATGAAGCTCGCGAAATGAGACAAACCGCGCATGACCAAGCCCAGAAGTTCTCTGATGCTGAGTTTTACACCAAATGGGAGACCAGAATACATATCCTTATAAAGCTGAACAAACTGCGTAGAGATGAACGTCTTCTCCGTGGGTACTTTGATTAGTTCATCAATATAATTCATTAGGTCGGATATAGAAACCTCACACTCAGCCTTCAAGAGTAGCATAACCGAATCCTCTCACAAAAAACAGATCATCAAAGGGTTGAACCCCAGAATCGCACAGCTGGAAAGCAAAGTTCCCCGGGGTAGTTAGCCATGTACATTGCCGTATCTAGAGCTTTGCAGGAATATACAGACAATAACCAGAGAAGAAGGGATTGGTGTTCCCTCGAAATATTTGATATTGAACCTTGCAAAAATATACAAATATGAGCTTGGATATATTTTATATTTTCTAAGCGATAAAAAAACAGATGGTACAGAAGGGTGTAGTTTATTTATACTAAAATTCTTTGGTCTGAGCAATATATATTTTTTTAGCTTTCCCCCCGTTTCAACTTTAAGTGGTCTCCTCTCTGGATGTTTATTTACCACTGCTGGTGGTATCAGGTAAACCGCCAGCAAAGAACAATCCGGGTGCTTCAGCGGCAGAGCCGTTAGCAGGAACGTCAACTGATGACAGTGGCTTCAGTTCGTCGCTGGTGCCAAAAGATCCTGTGGGTTTCCTCGAGGGTCTTCTCTCGGGACCAGTAATAGACTTGGCAGAGGCCACTGAGCTTCTTCGTCGAAGAATAGCGTCCTGTACGGGTGCCTCAGGCTCGTTGGGTTCTCTGGCCACACCGATACCAGCGGCAAAGTTACCCTCGTCCTTGCTATTGCGGGCCTCAGCAGTCAGCCTTCGCTCCTCGTGAACAGGCAAATCCGAGTCAACAGGCTTGAAATCGTCGTCGCCGGTGTATGTGGTGGCCTTGTGAGTTAAATCGTAGGAGAAGACAGAAGCATTATCGTCAGCTTCTTCTTCCTGGTGATGACTTCCATTGTATTGCTGCTGCTGCTGCTGCTGCTGGTTGCCTCCAACAGCTAATGCTCCAGGATGGTTGGAATCAGTCATGGTGCCGTTACTAGTGATATACTTCTGAGCTTCCTGGTGTAAAGCGTCTCTGTCCAAAGCCTTGTCAGCGTCAAGAGGATCGTGGTTGAGGTTAACTTCGCTGGGGAATCGGCCCCTGCCGCCACCACCGGGGGTCACCTCACCATTAGTACTGCCAAGCAACTCATTGCTACTACTAATGTTTTTGTTGTTGTCATTACGTTGCTGCGCTTCCTGATCGGGATCGGTGAAACTGTGTGCGGCTGCTGCGGCTGAGGCAGCAACTGCGGCAGTGGTTCCAGCAGTAGCAGCCAGCGCCGCAGCCGCAGAGTCATCGTTACCATCCTGCGAAAACGGCTCACCGGTGGACGTCACTGCTGAGCTCTCTGAGAGCACCGGCGAGGATATTGGTGGAACCACCGCATGGATATCGTCGTCGTCCTGGTTAGTGGCGACCGCTAGGTGTGTGGCTGCAGCTGCTGATGTTGCTGCTGCGGCGGCGGCGGCGGTAGCTTTGTGGTGCGTGCCTGAATTCCCGGAGACTGCGTCAGAAGTTTCTCCTTTAGTGTGGTCAATTGGCTGGTCGATAATTCCAGCAGTGGATCCGGTGTCTGGAGATGATACCGCTTTAAGCTGCAACTCTTTTTCCACAGGAAGGGGAACTTCAACTGCGCCGTCCACAATTATGCGTTTCGAACTTTCTGCATCTGGTGCTGCTGCCGCTGCTGCTTCTGTTGGCTCTTCTTCCTTTGCTACGGCATCTTGCTCCTTGGCGACTTTGTCGTTGATACCGGTAATGGTCCTTGCTCTTTCAATTGGTGAGCTGATTGCGGTCAAGGTTTTCAGCACATTGAACCACTCTTCCAATTTTTCTTTGGACTCGCATCTAAACACCCAATTGTGGCCCTTGGAGCCGCTTCCAGCCTGTCGGGCATTGAGTATAAATTTATGGCTGTCTGAATGATGATGGGAAGTATCCTGGCTCAGCTGGCAGTCCGCCAATGACAAAGACATGACTGGCTGCGGGTCATGTTTTCGGTCGTTCGACTTGAACTCATGCAAAAAAGTCGGGGTAAGCACGTACCATGCCTTGGAGTATGATTTCAAGTACTTTGATCTTCGCTCAAGATGTCCAGATTTAACCTCAATCGCCAATGGTGAGTCTTCGTCTCTGTATCTGACTGTAGCCACGTCTCTGGGTTTCAAGCTAGGGTCGACAAAATCGTGGCGATCTCGAGATATGAATGCGTCCCACTCAAAGGCAGGGTTCTGACTCACAAACCCGTTCAAAATCTTTTCAACCAAGAGCTCGTGGATGTTTTCCTCCTGGACCCCAATAAGTTTGCTGAATACAGACAAAGCCTGGCGGACTTCTTGAGCCACCACTTTCTCCAACTCCCTACCAGAACCTTGCAAGTTCAAAAAGGCCTCCAATAAGTAGTTCTCCTCGTTCACAGCTCGTGCAATCTGTCTATCCAACACCGACTTGATCAGATAAGGGTCTTGTTTAGCTATAACCGCCTCAGGGGCTTTGGTGATAGCTTCAATGGCGCTGACGTAGGACTGGTAATCCTGAGCAGTAGCGCTTTGTTCGCGGCCAACTGCGTTTTTAAAATCAGAAGCCAACGACTTGATTTCCTTGATTTTCACAAGCAAGTCCTGGCGCAAATCCTCCAAACGAGGGATAATGTTCTGAGAAAGCTCCTTAGAAACTCTAGATGCAGCTGCAGCTTGAGCACGATGGAACCCAATCAAGTTACTTGGCAAGTCACCAATAGAGTGGTTGCCATAGGGTAAAAACATCTGCTCCTCCAAAGCCAGCTCTTCACCACCGGCAGCACCACTGCGGCCGTGACGTTCCAGACCTTCGTGTCTGTCCATCAACTCAGAGTTGCCATGCTCGAAAAATGGGATATTGATTGCATGGCCCAAACGCACATTCTGTCGAACCACCTCCTCTTGCACAGCAGCAAACTCTCTAAAATACACATTGATAGCCCTGATCACGGTTCTCCAAGTAGAAAACCGCACCGCCAATACCTCGGTAGGTCTGGAGTTCGTAGGCAGGTCAACACAAAGCTCTCTTGCATTGAACGGCATTTTGCCAAGTTTTCTTTTTTGTTTTTTACCTTATCTATGAAGCAAGTAAACCTTTGGCTCAAATGAACTCCCTTTAACAAATTTCTTGTAACCTCGATATATCAGCTCCTCCAGGGTGTAACTTGTCAAAGCGAAAAAAAAGCCCAGAGCAAAATATTACAAGAAACCAGAAAACACAAGAGAAACTACGCTTCTCTCAACTCCTATATATAACCCAAGAGCCAAGAATAAAACAAGAAAAGGAAAATTGTAGCTAGTTTTAGTACAATATCGTAAGTTATAGACACAAGAATAAAGAAAGAAAGAACAAAAGAACTATCACGAACTTGATGGTTGTGTGCAGCTTTGTGATAAAAGATGGGTGGTGATGCTGCTGGTGATGATGATGTAAGTTGCTGTCTGTGTACAAATCCGCCCTTTGATTCATTGTTTGCGTGTGGCTGGTTCATATGATTCAGAACCCTCCAGGCCCAGCCATCGTGGGGATTTCTTTGAGTAAGCTATAACAGCTCGCGGTGCGGCTGCGCGCTGCCTAGAACAAAAAAATGTGAAATCAGTTTTAGGTAATTTATACATGTGTATTATGTAAGAGGCTTCCAACTCCCTGTTCAACCTGGACTCAATAGTGAATAAAATGAATGAATGCCATGGCCGTTACAATTGCAATTGTTATGTGTACTACAACTTGGGTACTTTCAGGCTTTTGCTGATCATGGCGGATCCAGAGATCACGTAGAGCAGGGTCAACGGGTGGAATTCCAGAATCCCACAGCTGGAGAGCAAAGTCCCCCAGGGCAGTTGGTCATGTACGTTTCCAGATCTAAAGCATTGCAGGAATGTACAGACAATAACCAGAGTAGTAGGGATTGGTGTTCCCTCAAAGTATTTGGATTTGCCAGTCGAGTCCTTCGGGATGTTACTCACGGTGATATTGAACCTTGCCAGCCTGGTCAGCCCGCACAACACGAAATATGTCAAAAGGATTCTGTCCATAATGGTGTTCAAACCCAGAGTGTAACCAATTATAGCTGGTGCGACTCCAAATGAGGTCAGATCAGCCAACGAGTCCAGTTCTTGGCCCATCAAGCTTGATTTCTTTCTTAGCCTGGCCACTCTTCCGTCCATGAAGTCAAAAAACAAACCAAGAGGTACTAGACCCATCGCCCAATATATGTTATGATTCTCAGTAACCACGGAAAGTGAACCTGATGCTGTTGCTAGTGCAAAAGACTTGGCATAGTTTAAACTGCAAATAATGCTGTTGAAGCCACATACCATGTTTAATAGTGTGATGTAGTCAGCCATGTGAAGAGTTCTCAGCATGGAGAAATGCCTCGTGTCGCTGGTGAATGCGATAATTTCATTTTCGCCTAGAAGTTAGACTTACTCAGGGAGCAAGGAAATAAAAATGGAAAGTAGTAACATACCTGCTTCGGGTGGAGGAGGTGAAGGTGAGAAAAACGAAGACTTTCGTTTGATGATTCCTTTAGGAGTTCCTTGTGCCATTTTCTGTCTGTATAACAATAAATACAAATCCAAAAAAAAGTGAAAAAATCAAACAATTTCAGTCTTTAGTGGTCTTTGAGTGCTGGCCAAAAATAATTGTTGAGTTTTGAAATCTATCTTTAGCTGCAATGCCTTTTCTTTTGATTTCACTCTTCGAATAATTCCAAACAGTTTCAACAATATCTCAAGAATATGTATAAAGGTATCGAAACTAAAACCTGAAAAGAACCCGCAAGAAGAGTAAAAAAAAAACTTCAGGATTTATGAATATATTTATATAAATATTTTTAGCGGTTAGTTAAATCGAAGGTCCACACGCTCCAGAAAATGTTGCTATAACAGTTTGGCGTTCAATCGCAAACACTTAAAAATTTTTGATGAACGTGAAAAACCCCAAATTTCGAATTAACAATAATAATACGATAAAAGCAAGATATGAAAACATGACAGTTTTGCTTGATAAAGCTACACAAATTGTGTTTGTATATAGCTTTATATATATATCTATATATATGTAAATAGCAATGTAAATGGAAGCATGAACTGGTGAAAAAATTAAAAGGGCGTAAAAATTTCAGGGATTTAAATACAACCTGATTCGAGAGAAAAGTTGAGCAACCTGATAAATGGATCGCCCAAGTTCTGTCAAAACCAGGTACATAGAAAAAAACCCCTTTTGAGCTAAACTTTCAAATCTACTCATGAGAGAAATGAAAAGCTCACAATGGCAGTTTTTTGTTGTGTTTTTTTGCCTTGTATATGCAATGTGTCTTAAATATAGACATGTGGTTGTTTTTGTGTGTGCAAAGAGCGTTGAAAAAGCTTCTATCCTTTAGTTTCTGGCTGCTTTTCTTTTCACATGTCATCAGGATTGGCTACGCGTAACACTTTCCTGCTGTAATCAGCGGCATCAGCTAGACTTCCTAATGAAATGCGTCTTTCACCAGCCATGACTGGGTTCATTCTTTGGTCTACTTGGATGAAATCAGGGCCCATCTCAGCTTTACCACCAGCACCACCGCCTGCAGCAGCGCCTCGGTTTATACCAGCCGCTCCTGCTCCGGATCCGGCTGCTCCAGTAGCCCCTGCAGCGCCTGCTGCTCCAGAGGGGAAGTTAGGAGGCCCGCTGTATGGTTCTTTGAAGCCGTCACTGAAGGGTGAGTGAGAGTCATATGATCGGTAATCGTTCTCATCCCTTCGTCTTCTGATGAGATAAAATGCAGCAGCTCCTAGCATGACTAGTGCAACAACTACACCTACTACAATGCCCGCAATCGCGCCCTTCGACACGCCCGATGAAGATTTTTTATTGGCTCCCGAGGTGCTGGAAGCTGAAGACGAGGTCGAAGAAGTCGACGACGACGACGCGGGAGATACTGATGTGCTTGATGCAACTTCTGAAGACTTTGCAGATTCAGACAATGATGAGCTGGTAGAGCTTGAGGTCGTGGATGTTGTTGTGGACGCTGTTGACGATGATGACGCCGATGATGTTGATGAACTCAAGGTGGACCCTGTTGAGGTTGATGACTTGGATGAGGTCGAGATTGAAGAAGCAACAGAAGTGGAGGATGAGGATGCGGTGCTTGAAGACCCAGCCCATTCAGAAGCCAAAATCTGACTAGTAGATGCTCCAGAGGTCACGTAGTAAACTGAATAATCACTGGTGCCTCCACAAGACTCTTCTCCGTAGCCGGCACATGGACTATTGCATGAGCTATCATCAACCAAAGTTGACTCTGAGGGAATACTGTTTCCGCAGTAGCAGCTCTTTGCGCTGAAAGTTGCAAAGTATGAGTAACCTTTGCCTTCGCAAACTTCCTGGCAATGGCCTGAGGATTGGTACTCGTATACATCTCCAGTAGTCATTGACCCCTTGGAGCTGAAACAACCCAGGTATGTCTGTGCAAGAGCAGGGGTTATCTGCTCCAATAGTAGGATTGAAAACACCAGTGAAAGCCACATCTGCGGTAGTAGCCTTGAAGTCATTGTTGTGACTCTTGTTCTCTTCAAAAAACTTGTAAAAAGCTTTACAGGGTATAAGAGAAAGAAAAAGGTGTAAAGCGAAAAAATGAAAAAAAAAAAAAAGCTTGAAAAAAAACCAACCAGAAAGGACAGTCCCACTCTGCCAAGAAAAAGCTTAATCAAAAGTATCGGCTTTTATAGACACTTTCACGGCAGAAAAAGAAGACCTTGACAAAATATAGCAGCAATAAAACAATAAAGAATAAAGACAAAAAGAGTCTGGTTCTCTTATTATTTTCTTCCTGCTTTTCTTGCTCTATTAAAAAAAAAGGAGAGAGAGCTGAGTTATGTGTCTCACTCGTTAAATTTTCACTCTTAGTGTGTGAGTACCGATTGGCAGAGAAAGGCTCGATTTGCAAGGCTCGATTGGTAAGAGTCGATTGCGTACCACACAGAAAACTTATCCCTGTCGCTCCGAAAAACTGAAGACCAGAAACACTCTCCGAGTAATAACTGCTCGGTTTTTGAGTATCCAGCACCACCACGAAATAGCGAGTAATACAGCAATCCTAGCGAGAACCCTGGGTCAAAATAGAAGTCCTCTCTTGTTCAAATGCCACAAAAAAAAAACGAAGTGGATACGGAAATAAAAACCACCCCCTTGAAAAATTCCTGTAACGCACACACAACTAGACCAGTGTTGGTGTCAAACGAAAGCCCCACGTTCCACGGGTCTCAGCGAGAGTAAATAGCAAAAAGCTCAGCAGCAGGTTTAAACGAATGCCTGAAAGAAAGAACAGCTCCGCTGAAAATGATGCTCCGTCTGGTCAGAGGCTAAAAAAAAAAAAAAGGTTGAAGTTGGAAAAGTGGAAAAAGGGAGGGAAAGAGAAAAAAACCGGGAAAGGAAAAGTAAAAAAAGATAAAACGCAGAGGGGGCTCAAAGAGTGCTTAGATTGGAGATATATAAATCGAGCACAGTACACACACATGCACAAATATGCAAAAACTGCTTAGTCACCCCTCTCAGACACGCGTTTTTCTGTTACTTTTTTTTTTCTTGGGCTTGTCTTTAGTTCTGAATGCTGGTGTTTTATTCTGGTTACTTGCAGTTCTTCTCTTGAAGACATTCTTCTTATGCTATCTATCAATTCCAGCTGCTTCTTTCTATCCGACTCTTCCAAACGCACTTTCTTGGGCATTCCAGAATCTGAAACGCGCGCCTCGATCTGACGCGCCATTAAACTATAAATAAACTCTCAGTACTGATTTTTAAAGCATATTGCTATAATATTACAATCACTAATTGGTTCAGTTTGGCTCCAAAGGTTTCTGTCATTAGTATTAGTAGTTTGGCATTAGAATTATAGTATTATAGAAGTCGTTAATAAGTTAGTAGTGGATAAAAAAAAATCAGAATGGAGTAAAAATTTTGAACAGGGGAGAAGACTCAATTCTCCTCGAGTTGGTCAAAATTTATCCGTCGTCGGGCTGATCTTATGCTCAACCGTGTCTTTGGCGAATCTCCTGGCCGAGTGCTTCCCACTGCTGGTGAAGGCGTCGCTATGTTCAGGTAGTCGTTAAAATTAAACGGTTGCTGTGGGGTACCCGGAGTATTCAGCAGATGGTGGTTGTCGTATCTCTGGTGAGACAGCGGTGGAGAGGACATTAACAGGCCATTAGCGCTGTTGCTATTGTGGTGAGTATTGGAAATACTGGCGTTGTTCTGGTTACCCAGACCCACTGTTGCTGAACTCAAATTGCCGGGTACCCCGTTACTCACCTCTGTCGGGGAAGAAGCCGATGACGATGCGGATGACGATGACGACGACGAAGCAGATGCCGCTAGGAAGTTCGTTGGCGGCGGCAGAGATATCCCATGGTGGCCGTTATGGTGCGGCATGGCTCGCTGGAACCGCTGTTGCGCCATTGGAGGAGACGAAGAAGGTAGTGAGAGCAACGAGGAATTGATCTGAGGAGAAGACCCGGAAAACAACGCCTGGCCCATATGATAATGATGGCCGCTGTTATTGTTGATATTGTTGGAATTGTAGATACTTCCAGAAGTATTTCCCGGCGAGGGAGAAGTGGCTAGGTGCATTAACAAATCCACCCCTTCTCTCTGATCGTCTCCGTATCTTGCTGGAGGCGGGGTTCGAGGAGGGCTGCTTTTCAGGTCGCTAGAACTCGGAGCGTAACTGTGGCTATTAGCTGCCTCTTCCATATTGGCAAACCCAGGTAAAACTCGTCCATTCTCATTATGCAATGACATGGTCTGTTGCTGACGTCGCTGCTGCTGCTGTTGCTGCTGCTGCTGCTGGGTCTCTTGACTCTTCATGTAGCCATTGAACCCACTATCTAAGGTTTTCGCCCTCTTCCTACCATTTCTCTCGTTATTATCAAAGTTACCAGCCGGTTGTAGTGGCTCTTGGCGATTGGCCATTGGCGGAGGAGATGACAAAGTGGTGGTTGGCCTAAACCTTGAGGGACTACCGGGAGAGCCGAACCCCGTTTTAGTTGGCGAGTACGCATGGTATGAAACCATGCCATAGTCCCGGGGATCGCCTCCAGCTGCAGCAAGCATTGACTTGTGAATAGTTGTGGAGCTGGGAGGAAGCATTGGGGTTTTCTGTGTAGGTAAAGACTGGAAAGTCTTAACTTCACTTAACCCGTCGTCACGTTGACCAGCCTGAAAAGCTTGGTGAAACTCTCGCTTAGGAGATGTTCTGGAGGAATTAGTACTATCGCTGGGAAATTGCTCAATGTCGTTGCAGTTGTCATGTTGATTTTCCTGGTGTATTCTAGGCTCAATTGAGTCCAATGCAAGGTTCTGCCATCCTCTTTTCGCCTTGAAATTGGCCAGCTGGAGTCTGGATTTGAGATTCCTGGTAATTCGGGATATCTCAGCTCGTCGCAAAACTTTCTCCACTGCCTGGAGTTCCTGTTCCTCAGTGAGTGTGCTCATGGGCGATATAAATAATATATCAAAGAAAAAGATTTTTCGAACTCCTGGCAAAAGCCCCAGTTCACAGAGTATCTCAGTTTATCAAACTTTCTTATTTAGTAGTGCTCGCTGGACACAGACTTTTGGTAGTAACTTGACTTGACTGACGAAAGAATACAAAAATTACCAGCCAAACAGCTTGCTCATAAATATAACACAATCAACCTTGAATGTAAAAGCAAAAACCACAAAAATCGGCGAGCGGAAGTGTATATATAAGAGAAAGGGAAAGGGAGAAAAAAAAGGTAGGCAGATGATGAGGATGATGACAATAACAAAGAACACACTTGATGAAGGCTTGCAGCCTCTAATTGGACTCGAATAGCCGGTAGACTAGATACTCAAAGAGAGGATAAAAAAGCAATCAATACAAGAAAAGAGAGGGAGAAAGAAAAAAAAAAAAATTATTTCTAATAGGAAGGAAAAAAAAAATTCTTAAGCCTAAAAGCCAGTGAGAAGGAGGTTGTGTCCCCCTTCTCCTTTCTACAGATCTTGCCGGAGGTTGAGAGGAAAAAGCAAAAGTCTCACATTTAACGTGTGCTCTCAACGATCGAACGGGTTGATCAATTAATTATCCTAAACAGGATCTGAGTTCTTTTGGAAGTTCTTGACGATTCTGCTCTGGCTTGTCTGGTGCTTTAGGGATTCAGGTGAGATGGGTTTTTTGAGTCCTGGGTGCGAGGGGGAGGGTCTAAGCGAGACTGGGAAGCTAAGCGAGAAAGCTTATTTGGAACTCATCAAAGCTGGGCTTCAAATCTTGCTCGAAGAAAGTTCGCACTGGTGGGTTTTATTTTTTCATTTCCAGCAGATTAGGTTTGTTCTCTGGGTCGCTGGCTGAGCACGTTCGTGTAAATTCGGTAAAGGTTTGGTATTGAAAGAGATCTAGAAACTAGTTTTAGCAGCGTGATTAGGTTTAGTTCAGTATTGCTTTTGGGCTTTGGGGCAGTTTTTCCCATTTAATTAAAGTTCAACAACTGTGCATTCCTGCTGGACTTTTTTGGGGCTTATTTTCTCTTTGTTCCGCTTCGTTTCCAGTTCCTTTGGACTCGCTCCCATGACCTGGAAAAATCTGAAGCTCTCGGTGTCATTCTTCGATTCAGATCTATCTACAGTGGATCCGCTGAATGCCTAAAAAAACCTCCCCCACAGATCCCGCAAGATTAGGTTCTTACTCTTGTATTTAATTCAAAAACCAACATGTTGTACTTTTCTGCTAGGCGGTCATTTTCAAATTGTTGAGTTGTCTTTTGTCGACGCGTCTGAAATAACGGTGGTGGGAAAGTAAAACACACGTTCTGATTTTCACTCTATATAGAGGAGTATTACCCCTTAATAAAAAGTAGCGTGTGCTCGATCTAAAGGTAGATCGAACAACCTCCTTTAATAAAACTTCACTAAGGCTTCCCGATTAGGCAATGGTTCGTGTCGCAGGGCATTGGTACTATGAGAGACGCTAACTACATTTGAGCAACGTGAGAACGTACGATTGAGCTTGGTTGGGATGGACTCAACAAGGCTGGTTTCGAAGAAGGTCAGTTTTGTCTTTTTTGTTTGTTTTATTTTTGCTTTTTGTTTTCTTCCTCTTTCTTCTCTGTAGGTTTTTTTTTTGTTTCGCTAGTTTGGCGTTGAGTGACTTTTTGGTTGCAGGTTCGCAAAAACTAAGCATGAACCTGCATGAGTTTAAAATCCTTATTCTTAGCTGTTTTTTTTCTACTAATACGCGCAGCAGGTCTTTTTCAATTTCACAAGATGACTATAGATCTCTGGATTTGTTGGGCTTCCGTCAATGCGTCTGGTGAGAGTAATAATTTTCCTGAGAACAATTCTACCCCATGATATTCCTCGCTCATCCGAGATATGCGCTCAGCTTTGGAGCATCTCATCAGATACCAATTGAGTAACTACCTCAGATTTAGTGTCTGTAGAACATCCCCAGCCGGGGAACTTGCCGAAGCATTGACTAAATGAAACTTTAAGCTTCGTGGATTCTTCTCGTTCCAAGTCTGAACTGAAAATCTTTCAAAGGACTGGTCGCTGATCCTAGGCTTATGCTCTAGATATAATTCTATACCGTCTCGATTTTCGAGCTAGATAAATGCGGCATCAAATTTTCAACCACCACTGTGGTACGCTGATCGATATACATGTATAGCTCGAGAAGTATATGACTTACTTGGCTAGAACTATCGACTTAATTGCAATTGGCTTGATACTTGTCCTGCAGCATTATTATTAAAACTAGGCCTCTATGATTCTGCGCCAATCATGGTCTAAGCTTACCAAGCTCCTTGTTGCACTTGTGGCAATTCTGGCAATTCTGGGGATAGCTCTTGGCGTTGGACTTGGGGTTGGACTAAAGAATAAGGACGACTCGAGTTCCTCTGAAACCAGTGATACCGCGACTGCAACGACTACGGGTTCACCAGCTAGCACGGATGTGGCGCTTTTGAGTTCCTCGTTGTACTGGTCCCCAAAAGTAGGCACTTCATGGCAAATTGTGCTGGCAAACACCCCGGAAAACCTGGACCTAAATGTTGACGTTTACGACATTGATCTATTTGATACAAACGTTTCTACCATCCGCCAGCTTCACAAGGCAAATAAGAAAGTCATTTGTTACTTTAGTGCTGGGTCATATGAAAACTGGCGGCCTGATGCTTCGAGCTTTACAGACTCTGATCTAGGTGACCCTTTAGATGGGTGGGCCGGTGAAAGATGGCTCAACATATCATCAGCCAATGTAAAAAGCATAATGAAAACAAGACTTGATTTGGCTTCAAGCAAAAGCTGTGACGGTGTTGATCCTGACAACATGGACGGATACGCAAATACTAACGGATTGAACCTGACTGAATCAGATTCTATCCAGTTCATGGAATTTCTGTCAACTGAGGCACATGATCGCAATATGTCAATTGGATTGAAAAATGCAGAGGCAATTATAACCAATGTTATTGAGCTTGTGCAATGGAGCGTAAACGAGCAATGCGCGCAATATGATGAATGCGCCGGGTTTGCTACTTTTATCGATAATGATAAACCGGTTTTCCATATTGAGTATCCTAAAGGTGATGATACTAACAATAATGATAACGTCACTACCAGTCAAATGCAAGCTGCGTGTGACGACGAGTCTGCTAACAAATTTAGTACAATTATCAAGAACATGGATCTCGATGACTGGGTAGAGTTTTGTGACTAAAGCTAAATCTTTGGCGGTGGGTATTACCAGGTCCCAGTTATCACTAGTGTAATTGCTTCACAAAGAGAATCAAAGACATGGATCTTGACGACTGAGTAGAGCTCTGTGCACAACTCCTGTGGTTATGTCTTTAGCAGCGTAGAAGCTCTGGTGCAACGTAGAAGCTCTGGTGGGACCTAGAATGGTCCAATGCAATATTCTTGTGATAACGAGAATAAATACTTCAGTAAGAGTGTCAAAAACATGGATTTGACGACTGAGTAGAGTCTTGTGAGTCACTATACAACCTGTTGTTTTATCTTTGAAAAGTGATATCACAATGATTTTGGTGTAACCTGAAAACTCAAATGCAATCTGCTTGTGATAATGAATCTGCTGAATACCTTAGTAAGTTAATCAAGAACAGGGATCCGACGACTGGGTACAACTTGTGATAGTATCTTCAACAAAGGGTATTACAAAGGTCTAACCTGGCATGGCCATTTTGCGAAGTTCAGCGCCCTCTTCTCGCTCTTCAGCACTATCTTTCATATTCTTTTGTCAACCTTACTGCGAAGTCATTTCACCTGGCAGACTCAAATGGCATTAACCCGCCAATTCCAAGCATTCACGCCTGTTAAACAAGTATTTACTAAATTTATTGAACTAAAGAGTCTTGAGTCATGGTATTATGTACGATTACATAACACACTCAACATGTGCGCTGTTAGTATATATATTTATACCGATCGATGCCTTATATAGAAAATTGACTATTGTTCCAGAAGGCAGCCATGGCAAGAAGATCATAATATATATACTCTACAGGATGTATATACGTACGTATACGTAGAGCCACTGTATATATAGTTCTCAAATCTTTCTTTTTTCTTCACTATATTTGACAACCTTTTTATTATATACAACATCTAATCTTCATATATTGATTTATATGACATTACATGCACCATGAATACTCCAACTGTTAATGATGGAAGTGTACCCAAGGAGGAGCGGAAGATTGCAGAGGACTTACTGGTGATTAGAAACAAGCTTGCTCATCTCAAGCGAGATAGAAGCAATTACTTGAAATCCAGTGACATTCGGTTGATTTACGATGATCTTGTCGGAGAGATTAAGAAACTGCTGAAGGTTCGAGCGATGGAGGAGCAGCAACTGAAGGAGAAAGAGCAGGAACAAGGACAGCAGCCAGTGTGTCAGAAGCACAAGGACGGCCAGAATAAGGTTGACGATATTCTAGACGACGTTTTCCAGCTGCTCTCTTTAGCATTCTTAACTGTTGGGGTTCTAAACACTGCTCCCTCGACGTTCGCCAGTCTCTGCACTGTCAAACGGTTATTGGACCATTTGAATGAGAGTTCCGCGTATACCGAGAATGATGTTCAGCCAATTGAAGACCGTCTTGACCAAATCAGTACCATTGTGAAGAATGAGTCTGAGGATGAGCCCCCAGAAATCTTACAGTTGATCAACCAGAAGCTGAAAAGCTGCCGGGAATCTCTGGCTTCGGTGAAACTTGCCATGGATGACATTTCGCCACAGTTGTTACCAGTTCTGCAGGAAGTGGTAAGAATCAAACGAGAAGTTATGGCTATTGGTACCAAGGACCCACAACAACTCAGCAAACAAAACAAAGCCACCGTCTCGGCTTTCAAGCGACTCCGAGACGAGATTCGGGATATCGAGGCCAAAAGAGTGGATGGCAAATTTGTTGACCCGCAAACCGGAGATGCCTACAAGGGCCAGGAAATCCTCAATGGAATCTTGGACAAATGCACCGATCTTATTGATGACTTCAGCGTGAGTGATACTGATAAGGTGGATGATGCTCTTAAGCCTATTTATAACACTCTGATTGAACTGAAGGGTACTCTGGAAGGTTTGTTGATTACTCACAGATGGACCCTGCGAGAAACAGATTTGTATTATTATCAAAAGAAACTACAAGAGATCGATGACCTGAGAGTAAATGGGCTCTTCAACCCGGACCCCAAAAAGTTTGGAGGTAACCCTCCGCTAACAGGTCAGTCTATCTTGTTATATCTGGTACGAAGATGTTACGCAATGATTTACAAACTGCTAGAATCCTCACAACCAGTCTCGGAGGCTCTGGCACCTATTCATAACCAGCTCAGCACAGTCAGAAGATGTTTGTTGGAAGTAAAGAAAATGGGAGGGATCTCGTCAATCAGAGAACTGTATCCGTACCAAATGAAACTTGCATCTATTGATAACCTAAGAGTAGATGGTAAGTTCATGGTTGGAGATACTATCCCTGAGGGTCAAGGTATGCTGAACGCATTGCTCGCCGAGTGTTTTGATATCTGTCACGAACTTACTGTGGAAGCTACCGAGAACTCAACAGGAAATGATTCAGAAGACGTTGAATAGCTGAATGCACACGGAACAAAGAACTATGTCTCGAGTGAGACCAGGAGTGAAAGAAGAAGAAAAATTGAAATTGCTATATTTATATAAACAGAATCCGAGTAGTTCTATGGAATTCGCTAGAATTATCTAGCTTTGTTTTCATCAGTGTTATACTTCATTTTTCTTATCAGGGCCGACCAAACATGTCGAGGATGGCAAATAAAAAAAGAGTCACTCCGATCTGTCCAAAAACATATAAGCACAAAGCTAGTAGTGAAAAAAAAAAAAAATCAAAGAGTTAAACATCACTACAAAACTCAATCTCTTTTTTTCACTTCAGACCCAAACTGTATATTTGACCTGGTGGCAAAGTCAAAATGTGTGGAATTTGTGCTTTCTTCAAGTACGGAGATATAAAAGATTTCAAGCCTAGGGCTTTACAACTTTCAAAGCGAATCAGACACCGTGGACCTGATTGGAGTAAGTTCCTTTTTTTCTTTCATTCTTGATCTGCTTTGACTAACGAATTTAGGTGGAAACTTTTCAACCGAGGATACTATTTTGCTTCATGAACGTCTCGCAATTGTCGGTTTAGATACTGGTTCTCAGCCAATTACTGCTGAGGATGACAAAATCGCCCTTGCAGTGAACGGTGAAATCTACAACCACCAGCTGCTCAGACAGGAGTTTTCGGATTTCCCATTCAAGACTCATTCAGATTGTGAACCTATTATCCCATTATATGAGAAATATGACACCGACGCACCCAAGTATCTTGACGGTATGTTTGCTTTTGCTTTATACGACGTCAAGAAGGATAGAATAATTGCTGCTCGTGATCCTATTGGTATTACTACCCTATACATGGGCCGGATTTCCGGTAAGCCCAAGGCTGTGTGTTTTGCCAGTGAGCTGAAATGTCTCGTTGATGACTGTGACGAGATTGTGGCTTTTCCTCCCGGTCACGTCTATGACTCTGCCACTGGTAAGCTCGAGAGATACTACCGGCCTAAGTGGTGGGATCCTACCTATATACCCACAACTCCAGTTAACTTCACTTTGATTAAAGAGACCTTGGAGAAGGCTGTCAGGAAGAGATTAATGAGTGAAGTGGCATATGGTGTTTTACTTTCTGGTGGCTTGGACTCGTCTTTGATTGCTGCTATTGCTGCCAGAGAGACTAGAGGTGCAGGGTTGGTCAGAGGTGCTGAGGAACACTTGGCTGGCATTGACGCCCAGGGAAAACTGTTCAACACAAGTGGATCTGGTTTACATTCCTTTGCTATTGGTTTGCCTGGTGCTCCCGATTTGATTGCTGCTAAAAAAGTGGCAGACTTTATCGGAACTATTCATCACGAGCATACTTTCACTGTTCAGGAAGGATTAGACGCAGTCAGAGACGTTATCTGGCACTTGGAGACTTTCGACGTCACCACTATCAGAGCCTCTACCCCTATGTACTTACTTTCCCGAAAAATCAAGGCCTCCGGTGTCAAGATGGTTTTGAGTGGTGAGGGCTCTGATGAGATCTTTGGTGGTTACCTTTACTTCGGCGCTGCTCCCTCCGCCAAGGAGTTCCACGAGGAGTCAGTTAAGAGAGTCAAGAACTTGCATTTGGCTGATTGCTTGCGTGCAAACAAGTCTACCATGGCCTGGGGTCTGGAAGCAAGAGTCCCCTTCTTGGACAAGGAGTTTTTGGACGTTACTATGGACATTAACCCTGAAGACAAAATGATCAAGCCTGGTCACATTGAAAAGTACATCTTACGAAAAGCATTCGATACCGGTGACTACCTACCGGATGAGATCTTGTGGCGTCAAAAGGAACAGTTCTCCGACGGTGTTGGTTACTCTTGGATCGATGGTCTCAAGGATGCTGCCGAGGCTGCCATCTCAGACGAGCAGTTCAAGGTCCACAAGCCTGAATGGGGTACCGATATCCCAACTACGAAGGAAGCTTACTGGTACAGACTCATGTTTGACGAGTTGTTCCCTCAACCCGCTGCTGCATCTACAGTCATGCGATGGGTTCCTAAAGCTGACTGGGGATGTCATGAGGATCCCTCCGGACGATATGTGAAGAGCCACGAGGCACATGTTGAGAAATAAGGTGTCAAAGAAGACATATGTATAAATATATAAATAAAAGTCTATATATGCACTCAACTTATAATACAACATCCTGCTCGGCCAAAATCATTTTCAGAATTATCTTCATTATAGTAGCGATCGCCATCATCTTCATCATCATCGTCGTCGTCGTCTTCAAAGAATCCCCATTTATTCGGCAGGAGTCCATCTCTGTGTTCTTCTGTATACTTTATTATCATGATGCAAGCCTGGCTCACGTATGTGCGTTTGGTTTGTAACTCTCTTCGTAGTCTATGGTTCAGTTCCATCAATCTTTTGAATTTCATGTTCATCATTATGTCTGCTTGTCTGTCTAACGTGCGAAGCCTTGGTTCATCCTTAACCAAACTACTAGTATTTTTGACCTTGTTGCCATCTTGGTGTATAGGATGAGGCAGTTGTTGCTGCTGCTGAGTGCCATATTCCGTGTAATTGCTGCTACCGTTACTCCCCGCGCTCCCGGGCGGCGTAGCTGAACTTATCCCGTCATATGAGCTGTATGCTGTTGAAGCTGAGTCCTGCTTTGAGAACTGCAGAGGCGGCGGAGGAGTTACACCTATCAGTGGTGAATTTCTGTACCCTGACATTTTTTTTCTTCTTCTTCTTCTTGGGTAGCCAAGGACAGAGGAAAGTGTTATATAGATGTATTTAATAATCCCTCCAGCCAGCAATTTTTTTACAGCCAACTCGTTCGAAGAGACTTAGCAACGAGAAGTAGAAGTCAAGTATAAGAATGCCTAAATAGATATCTTTTTTTTTTCAAATTAAATATATGAATATAAAGCCTATAAGTGGTGAGGTCTGCAAATCATGATCATATTGAAATGCATTTGGGGCCAACCTGCACTAGTTTTGGGGCCAACACATACGCTCAATCAACAAATGTCATATAATTATACTAGTATTTATTTTTTTGGTCGCATTTCTCTTTTTACTGGGTGGTATTAGCGCTCACATACATATATACGTTAACCGTAGAACTCGTAGTATTTCTTTGCGTAGTACCCAGTGTTGACTATGGCTAGGGCACTCAGTATGATGGGCACGGTTTTACGAGTATTCAAAGCCCGAGAAACCATACCGCCACCTAGCAAAAGTGAAGAGAATATAGCTAGTTCAAGACCGTAGTCTGCGTTTTGCTTCAGCAAGTATCCTGCGCCTGCGTACAGTGCTCCAATGGTTAATCCGCCCACAAGTGATGGCTTCGATCCTTTAAGACTGCGTATGTTAGCAAAACGAAACTTTGTATACATATAAAAACTCAGGTATACATACTAGTAACCGGTCACACCTCCGATACCACAGAGGCCGGCCATAGTAAACGCTGGATGTTCCATTTTTCGTTATACAGGTTGCTGAGCGAATCAAGTCTGAGTTTGATGGTCAACTTTAGTTATAGCGCTATATATATATATGGAATTCATCGGCCGATATAAATTTGGATTACAAACTAGATCTAAGGACAAATAGTGGGTGGTCCCAGATAAGATCAAACACGTCCCAAATATTGTTGGCGTACTCGACTTTGATCCCAATATCGTCAATGAACTCGGAACAATCTTCCTTGACTTGCTTGTAGCATTTACTGGGGACTATTACTTTGGTAACCCCAGCGACATGTGCGCCAAGTAACTTTTCACGTATGCCACCGACCGGTAAGATTTTACCCCGGAGTGTGATTTCCCCAGTCATCGCTATTGTAGTTGGTACCGGTTTCTTGAGCAGTAATGAAACTATCGTTACTACCATAGCTGCTCCTGCGGATGGTCCGTCCTTAGGGATGGCTCCCGCAGGGGCATGCAAGTGTATATCAATGTCCTTCAATGCAGTTGAAGGGAGGCCAAGCTTTGTCAGGTTAGATTTTACCCATGATAATGCCACATATGCGCTTTCGCTGATGACGTCACCTAGAGATCCAGTGAGGTGGAGCTTACCACTGCCATTGGGTGTAGTGGTGGCTTCAAGGATTAATACTCCTCCGTTCCCACTAGAGATGTATGCAAGCCCATTGACGACTCCGTAAAGACGGCGCCGACTGGAATTATGGCCCTCATCGTTATCCTCATCATCATCGTCGTACCTCGTCATACCAAGATATTTCGGAATATCCGCTTCTTTGACAAGTTTGTTGCTGGTAGGATCAGTTAAAATCTCCACCGCCTTACCTCGGCATATTGATCCAATCTTTCGCTCCAAGTTGCGTACCCCGGATTCTCGAGTATAGCCTTTAATCACACTTGAAATAACACCCTTATCGAACTTGATATCCTGGCCATCAAGACCATTCAGTTCCAGCTGTTTTGGTAACAAGAACTTGCTAGCAATTCGTTCCTTCTCGATATATGTGTACCCATCGAGCTCGATAACTTCCATTCTGTCCAGTAATGGCCCAGGGATTGTTGTGGTAGTATTCGCAGTAGCAATGAAAAGCACGTGAGATAGGTCCACTGGGAATCCTACATAGCGATCCCCGAAACTGTCATTTTGCTCTGGGTCCAGAACTTCGAGCATGGCAGCTGAAGGGTCGCCGTTATGACTCGAGCCCTGGTTCAGTTTATCAATCTCGTCGAGCACCATGACCGGGTTCATTGTTTTGGACTTGCGTAGTCCGTCTACAAATATTCCTGGCATGGCTCCTACATAGGTACGACGATGACCTCTGATTTCAGCTTCGTCTCGCACCCCGCCTAAACTCACCCTGTATAGTTTGCGATGCAAGACTTTTGCAACTGATTTGGCTAGTGAGGTCTTACCCACACCAGGTGGTCCCACAAGTAGCAGTATGGGAGCTTTGACTTTTTTCTTGAGTTCGTTAGATTGCTGCTTTTGTTGCAAGTACTGCACTGCCAAATACTCTAGTAGTCTTTTCTTGACTTTTTGCAATCCGTAATGGTCTTGGTCAAACACTTCTTTGGCTCTGGCAATAAAATCTTTATTCAGCGAATTCTCCGCCAGGGAGTTGCTATCAATAGTGTTCCAGGGTATTTCAGCAAGAGTCTCCAAATATGTGCGGCAGATTTGGTATTCTGCCTGAGACGGATTCATTCTCTTGAGTCTTCTTATTTCCCTCCTGACTATTTTCTTGCCATCCTCGGGAAGATCATACTGTTTGAATTTGGCAGCTAGCTCTGAAAGCCCCTCATCATCATCATCGTCGTCTTCATCATTGGAATTAGCATTGTAGTCATCTTTCTTGTTCAATTGAGCTACTGGCACCAGTGCTTTGCTGGACACTGAAGATACTTTAGTGTTAATAGCATCAATCGCAAGTTTATATCTTTTAGGCACGTCCACTTCCTGTAGCACGTTGATTTTGTCTTGATATGTTAATGGTAGTATAGAAACAAGCATATCTACCAATTTCCCTGCAGATGGAGTTGGCTCACCATACATGATGATCTGCTGCTGAACTTTCCGAGCAACTTCAATCCCCAGCGCAGCGATAAGCAGTTTAATGGATGTCTTTATCTCCGCAATCAGTGGTGAGAGTTGTGATTTTAGCAAAACTTCGCTCTTGGAACTATCAGGAGGATAAACCCTGACTTTGATCTTGGAGTTAAAAGACTTGGGCTGACCGCTACTACTAGTCTTAGCAATTCTGGTCACTCCCATAAGCATCAATGAAGTTTTGTTTTTCTCCAAATGTTCAACCTGAACAATCCTGGCAAGCGTACCAATAATCTCTTGTGATGAACTTGTCTGATTTGCTTCATTCTCGAAAGTGGGAAACACTGCTACAAGTTTGACCCCATTCCATAATGAAAGCAGACTGAGCAAGCTGCTAGAATATGTCTTTGGCTCGTTTATTGACTCTAAGCTTTTGATAATTGTATCTTGTTCGCCACTAAGACTGATCTTGGCCGCTCCACCGGGTAAAAGCACTTTGTCTGTCGGTATAGGAAGCAAATCAACCTCGGCTTCAAGCAACTTGGGCATCATTCAAACCAGTATGAGCAAGCTCAAAAAGCGCAGATAGTAGAATATATAATAAAAAAAAACCGCTAAATACGTTATCAAATTCTTGTGTATTCGCTTGGTAAATCTAAAATCACAAGGCCGGCCAGCCTCTGTTAGTGTGGAGATAATAAACATATTCAAGTGGCCACAGGTTATCAGTCATCGCCGAGGATATAAACGTCACGTGAGTTTAATGAGGACGTGTAGGCCGGTTTTTTTTATATCAATCAATACATGTATATGCTAGGCTCTGTATGCTGTAGTGGTCTAATCCTCATTTGACGGAAGTACTATTGGTAACGTCAAGCTGTTTCTGTTGAGCAGCAGATTGCATATACGCAAGAATTTTATTCGTCGGCATTGAAATGTATATAGCTATATGAAGCTGTCTTCTTTGCGTGTTTCAATTTAAATGCAAAGAGAAAGAGCTAGCAAACTGTAGTGCTTCGTGGATGGGCTAGTCTGAAGCACTCTTGTTGATTCTAATAAGTGGAAGACAAGATGCTTTCAAAAGAATGAGTTGCAAAAGTTTAGTTCAGCAGAGTTTCAGCGGTAGCGTTCAATTTCATGTAGCTGCAGTCCACATATACCTGTTCATAAAATGAGAATAATAGGTTAAGAGTGTATGTTTGCGTAATTCTTATTACCTAGGAATGGATAAAGCAGGTCATGAGTTGTGTGAAAGAGTCAAATGCTATAACACATGGGTAAGGATATTTGGGTATAACAAGTTGTGGGGCTGGGGTATGAGCGACTCGCTTGCTGGTGAGACTAAGCACAAACGTCATCCTAAGGCTATAACATGCCAAAGTGCAAACTAGAAGTTGTTTTCACCAAAAAGTCATCATCTCCAGCATAAAGCCGGACGGACATCAACTCTTTCAATTTTGACAACTCTCTAGCTGCTCAAGCACGTTAACGCAAGACCCAAAGAAGAGTTGTTCCATATAGCGTGTACAGTTTGACCGGAGCCAAAAGGCCCCGCTGCTTTGAACAAAAGCAAAATGGTCAATTTGTTCATGAGCAATGTTCGGAAATGCAACTCAGTTTTAGGTCTCAAAAAACGAGCTGCTACATGCTAGAGGATCCATCGTCGGATTTCAGGGAGCATGAGAGCACTTCGCAGGGCCGTCTGATCCGAAGAGCGCGTACATGGAACTCAGAGTCAATAGGACCAAAAGATCCTGAGCAGGGAAGCTGGACGTAGAGAATGACACATTACGCCGGAAGTGGACTTACCGAGCAGCTGAAGCGTATGCGCGTAGGAGAGCGAAACTTAGTGAGCAGAGAGAAATCCTTGCGTTGTGTGACTGACATAAAAGAAAGAAAAAAAAAAAAGTGAAAAATTTAGTGTCGGAGATTTCATTGTCCCCGGCTCTCCGGGCGTCACGGCTCGGTGGGATAACACAAACAAACTTTGATCTTGCTGTACGTACATTTTCCCCCGATTTCCACATGGAAAATTTTTCACTTTGACTGAACCCCAGCCTGAATGAATTTCGAGTTTCTGTTTCATCGATTTGGTATTGAAGTCAATCTAGTCGTTACAGAGGTTACATACAGTATTCTATATTTTTTCACAAAGGCACGAGATAAAATCTATCCAATGTCACCTCTGGCTGAATAACACGCTTGTTATTCATATTTTGAGTTTTCCATTTTTTTTCTGTTCATTTGGGGGGGTCGTTAAAATAATCTCCTGGAGAATAAGGTCGTCACAGTTGCAAAGTCAATAAATAAGTGTTTTGTTCATTCCATCAAAACTGTCTCAGTTCTGTGAAGTGGTTGACTCAGCTCTTGGTCGAACGCCTCCGTACACGTCACCTCCCAGCTCCAAAGTAGAAATGGTGCTTCCGCTTCTGGTCTCTTTCTTGTTCACGCCCAGCGACTCAACAAACTGTGAGTACTCGTCGTCGGAATCGGCAATGGCAGAGTCAGTGACGGGGATAAATGGAGGTGAGACTGCAGAAGTCAAAGTGAGGAACTTGGTTCCGTTGTTGTTAGTTTGAGCAGACATGATGTGGTTTGTAGCTTGTAGTTTGTTTGATTGTAGTTTGTTTGTAGTTTGTTTGTAAACTCTTGAGTGTTTGTTGAAAAAAGAGAAATAAAAAGAGAGGGAAAAAAATAGGGACAGAGGCTGCTTTTTATATTGTTTTTTTCTTATGTCTGGGTCCTCCCCTCGTGCATTAATAATAAGTAGGTTGATGACGTTTTTCTGGAGAGAGAAGCAAATGACCAAGAAACCGCTGATCCGGAGATGAGTAACCCAAACTTTGTGCGGTTAACAATTTCTCAAGAGCCTGTGATTGGTGTCACGTTGCTTTTCCAAAATTTTTTTTTTAGGCCCACCTAATCATACACTGCCCCCAATAAACCCAGCTTTGCTACCAATATCGGTCCCCGATTAGAAAAAATTTTCATTAAGGGTATTATGTCAGCAGGTGACTCTTTTGCCTTTCTCGGTAATCTTCTAGAACAGGTCAAGGTTTTCTTCTCTCGGTGTCTTGGAGGCCACAGGCGATCCCGACATATTAAGTTCAACTCTGGTTAAGATACTAGGGAAAAGCGTCCTTATTGCTCAGTACTATAGTGCGACGCTCGTGCGAAATGTACCCCTTAATCATGCCCTTGAAAATCAAGTTCGCAACCAGGCACTCCACTTCGTCACTTTGGTCATCCTCGTCGCCCTCCCCTTCGTGGTCACCAATTGGGGTGTTGTTGTTGTCGTCGCGCCCACTAGCAGAATTAGCAGTAGTCCCTGAATTGGGTTTTGTTGGTGATGTGGCTGTTGGTGTTGTGAGATTTGGCTGTGTTTGATTATCGCCTGATGTCAAATCTTGGGAAGCAGCTTCAGCAGTAACAGCAAAGTTTTTCGGGTGTGAATGACCTAGTTCAGACTCACCACCGGAGTCCTTCGACTTCTCCACCTTTTCAAAGTACCCTGCAAAAATCAGAGCATCTTTAAAACTTTTCACCGGAACCCGCGTAGGACTATCCAAAAGCAGGTACACTTGGCGCAACAAGTTGCGCACGCAAATGAGTCTAAACCTCTGCATACTCAGGTATATGGATCTGTGCACGAAAAATGATCTCCGGCGTAAAAGCTCCCGGTCGAAGCTGGCAACATCACCTCGTCTACATGCTTTGAATAAATCACGATACACCAATCTTAGTCTTGGTTGCGGGGGGTTTTGAGTTGTTGAATTTTGAGTTTTGTTTTGAGTTCTGTTTTTGCTTTTACTTTTGCTTCTGGGTTTTCCAGGTGTAGCAGCGGTCTCCGCCTCCACGGCTGTGCTTGCCTCAGGCCATATCTGAGACTCATTAGGGTAGACTTTACACACCAGAAACTTCACTGGTATGAGATACAACAAAATTAGCTCGCGATTGCGGCGATTCTCTCTATGACATTTCTCATATGCTTCTGTCAGAACCGTATGAGCCTTTTCATAGTCTTCGGCAATGAACAGAATAATCCCCCAGTAGTACAAATAAGTGACAGCATGTGCCTTAGGAAACTTGCTCAATTCTGGAATCTCCGTTTGTTGTGCTTGAATTACCTTGATAGCATTTTTGGCTAGCGCAGGTTTGCCCAGCTTGAAATACATTTTGAACAATTCTCCCAAAAAGAAATAGACCCCCCATTTCTTGGAATATTCCAAATTCAAATTTCGGTCATTCAAACATAAGGTGAATGATCTGTTAATAGTTCGAGCAGCCTCCTCCAATTTATCACTGGGAACTTTCCCGCCACCCCCTTCGCCATTCTCTTTACCTTGACTGGCACTGCTCCTGTCAGCTAAAATTGACAATTGACGCAACTCGCGGGCAATAGCACTGAGTACCGGCAGAATCCAGTTGTCGCATCTTTCCGCCGCCCGGTTTACGCTCACCAGTAACGAGTTTTGCGCACTGAATGCACCCGCCAGATCCTGTGTTCGCACTACCTGGTTCGCAACGCGCCAATGAGCTACCGCTATATCTGCCCATATATTATCCTTGCAACTGGCCTTGACGTCTTGTTCGGCCAGTGCTTCGTTCGTCGAGAATGCTAATGCACTTATATCGGATCCTACAATAGAAAGTAGTCTAGAACATGCAATTCCATCTTCTCGTCGCACCGCAGCTTGTAACTTCTCTCCTAGTTCTGTAGCTGATGACATGTTGTGCACTTATGCTGTGTAAGTGTCACCTGAAGTGTGTAGTGATAGTTTTTATATTTACAATGTACAATATTGTGTGTTTCGTATATTGATCAAACCATTGCTAGCTCTACTATATGGTGCTTGAGCTTGAAAATTCACGTGACTACTATACAGCACTTTTCATTTCACTGGCGTTTTGCAGCTGCAATAGCGTATGCATTTGCACTTGGTGCAATAAGCTTATACAAGCACTCTAAGTAGCTCTCGAACGCAAGGCTGTTGAATAAATTCAATTGTGAAGCGCATTATTTTGAAACGCTTTTGCGTTTACAGATCTGTCGGTGTGACTGCTGAGTTGGTTGCATACAGCTGATTGAATGGTTCTTATCATATGCTCGTTTCTGTCATGTATAGTCTTCCACTCAATGGACAGTGAGCAGCATCATGGCATACCAGTACGCTAGCCGAATTACGACGGGCTTCTTATCCCAAATTCCATGGTCAAAGACCAGTGCTTCGTCTTGAGTTCAAAAAAAAAAAAACACAAATGAAAGGTCAAAACCTGGAAAGAACTACGCATGCATGCACCCTGCCGTCTCCACTAGTCAATGCAGTTAAACACGTACGGCAAGCAAAGTGATTAAAGCAAAGAAAGGTGGGTAATAGGGTTTCGCAGCCTAGAACATTTCCGCGGCTATATATATGCGTACACTAGATAAAGATGAAATTGCGAAGCCAACAATATATGTAACCAAGGCATATGAAATAAACTGGCACTCAGGCTTAGCGCGTTTGCGGTTCCTTGGACGCACACACCCATCAGCATCAACATAACTTGTTGCCCGAGGCTAATATATAACTTCACACGCTTTTTACTGCATTTTTAGAAGTCTTCTAAGGAAAGCAGAACCGGCGGTAGAACTCTGTGCACTTTCAAAAAGCTCTCGCCAAACGGTGCAATGTGCTTAGAAAATGTTATTGTGATTTGCAAATAAAAAGTTTTCAGCTCGGTTCATAGCTCTAGTTTGAGCATGTGCCTATCTCACAGTAAGAAAACTTTATCTATATTTTCGATTAGCTAATACCATTTTATACTTTACTTTTTATATTTAGAATGTGACCGTACTTGGGCACTTCCTGATACGCTAGATGAACTCCAGAATTCTTAAAACCGTTAATTTTAGTATATAACTCCAAAGACCTACCAGTGCGATTCGGTCAAAGGATTGAACTCTCTTCTCACCCCTAACTTTGTAGTACTATCTTTCACCACATATGGAACACACTCTATCGAGGTAGTACATATCGGTTGTTACGAAATGAGCACAGATGTAAGTGCTAGTTTATCTGGAGTGTATCTCCTTTGCGATAAAGCCCCTCGTCCCTAACTGGTGGTTCTAGAAAAAAAAGAGAAGTCGAAATGGATGTCAAAAATGTAAGTACTATCTTCCTTTCAGAAAAATGCTAGGTAGCTAACAGTTTAGGTAAACGACTAAGAACAAAGGTATGGCTTTAATCTCTTGCTAAATTCACATATTATGAGCTAGAATCTAATTCTCAAGTGCGATGAGATGAAACCAATATGCTCGAACTGTATCCGAACAAACTCAGAGTGTGACTATACGCTCAAACTTAACTGGAAAAGAGACCCCACGTCCAGAAGTGCACCATCTGTCAAAAAACCAAAGTTGACAGAAAATAAATGGCCCAGAACTTGGCCAACAAACTCTGAGGTACAAGAATCGATAAGAAATCTCGGACAGGTTTTCCAACCAGCTCCTTTGACAACAAAATTTCAAGAAAATTGTTTTATACACGAGTATGAGAATTCTTCAAATTTGAGGACGACATCTTCGCCATCCTCTACCAAGTCATTGGTAAAGGCACCTAAACAGGAAACTGACTTAAATTTCATCCTTGATCAGAATAGCCACCAGACCCACCACCAACATTACTTCCATGAAGAAGAACAGCATAACAGCAGCAATAATGATCATGCGCTTTACGAGTACCACGATTTCAAGTATGATGGTGAATTCGTGGACGCCTATTTAAACAACTTTGACGATGACTTGCTTGTCAGCGAGCAAGCATTTACTGGTGGATATGAGTACCATTCCTTTTTACAGATACCGCTCAGAAACGTTGCTTCGTCTTCTTCAGTATTTGATGCTAGCGTAGACTCAAGCGACGTGGTTTCTTCGATAGGAGATGAAGATGCCACTTGGAACAACATTCCTCATAGTTTATTACCATTTCCTGACATGCTTATCGAAATCCCAGCATATCGAAGTCTTTTCCATTTTTTTGTCAATGTGTCTTCTGATTCGTTAGTGCCAGTACCCAGCATTTACCAGGAGAACCCATTCAAGACAGTTTTACCCCGCATGGCAATGAAGACTCCTCATTTAATGGCTCTTATTTTAGCGTTTGCCGCTGTTCAAAAGTCTCGATCCATGAATGTTGAGCCGCCGACCGAGCTGATAAATCGGCTTATGGGCAGGACTTTTTACGGTCTGGCCCAGTCACTGGAAGACGAAGACGAAGCCAAGTCCGATGCTACACTGGCCACCGCGCTGATGCTATGCTCGTATGAGATCATTGGCGACACAGTAGATGACTCATGGAAGAAACACTTACAAGGTGCAAGAGATATAGTTGCAGCTCGAGGCATGGCCAGCGAAGTAGACGGAGGAGTTTTAACTACTGATGATTATAACATGACTGATGGAACACATGAATTGAAACAATGGTATAAGGAGAAACCTAACAAGCACCATGAGACTATACCAAGACTAGGCAAGAGTCCCGGAAAACAGAAATTTGGACCCCAAAAGCTGAAAATAGTTAATGAGGATATCTCACAGAGTGAAGAGCTTTATTTCTTGCTTCGTATGTTTGCGTACGTGGATGTTATTGGGGCGCTGAGCTCTCCTATTGCCAGCTCAGTGTTAAAGCCCAATGCATGTAACTCAATCGATGAGCTCTGGCCTTTTATGGGTACTAGGAACCAAACGGAGTACCGCGTTGATTTACTGCTAGGCGTTGACTTGAACATGATTCCGATTTTCTCTAAGATCTCCGACTTGGCACGGCGCCGGCATGTACTTGATACTAGTGCTCACCCTAACAGTTTGGAATACCTGACTATTGTAGACGACGGCCAGGAATTGGCGCACATAATGCAAAAAGCTATTGGGTCAAGCGAACAAGAACGAAGAATAACGTTGGCCAGATCAGGGGGAAACACTACCGAGGTGGTACAACTGCTAACCATGAACTTACTGTTCACATATGCAGCCCTGGCTCATTTATACATACGAGTTCTCAATTTCGACCGATGTTCTTTATCTGTACAATCAGCGCTGGACCGGATAACCGACTTGCTCAGTAATGATATCCCTATGGGATCACCTATGGAAGCCTGTCTGAGTTTCCCTATTTTCACTGCTGCCTGTGAGATTACAGATGATGAGATACGAGAACAGTACCGGGCCAGATTGAGAGGTATGATGCGATTCGGGTTGGGGTTTACTGAAAAGGCATTGACGGTGGTTGAGACTTGCTGGGCAAGAAATCAATCCTGGACACAGGTAATGAAGCAGTTAGGTTTACACTTTGTTTTAGCATGATATCATCACATACACATATTTAATAGCGGGGAGAGGTCAAATGCCCTGCTTTACACTTTCAAGAGCAGCTAATCTTTCCTTCATATCATTAACACTTCGTAACTTCATCTCCAAGGATAACTTCTCGTCTTCAAGTTTCAGTCTTTTTTCTGCATCCAGGTTTGCGAAAACATAACCACCACTGCCGTCCAGCTGCAAGATCAAGTTATGAAACTTCCAGAGGCTGGTGCGATGTGAAACTGTGATTAACGAGATTCCTAATTCTTTGGCATGAGTGTACATTGCGGTTTCAACATCTAGAGTAACACCAGAGGTACATTCATCAAGAATGGCAAATTCAGGTCGATGATAGAACAATCTGACCATGGCGATTCTTTGCTGAACACCTCCACTTAGATCTTCTCTCCACTCGCGCTCGGCATCAAAGCCCCCTACCATCTCCACCAAAGAGTCAATTTTGACAACCTTCATCATTTCCAAGAGCTCGTCATCGGATACTTTGTTGTCTGCTTCAGAGTCTGGGTATAATATTTGCTGCCGCAGAGTTCCCTTGCTCAAATATGGCCTTTGTGGAATATAAAAGATATCCTTGGGTCTAGTAAGCTTACCGCCATATACAGGCCATAAACCGCCCAAAATTCTGAATAGAGACGATTTACCGCTTCCATTGGGACCAACAATAAGCAGATGTTGACCGTGATGCACGGTGAAAGTTAAGCTAGGGATAAGCACGTCGCCACCAGGAGAGATAATTGCAACTTTATCAAAGATAATATCACTCCCGTATTCAACTTTTCCCCGTTCGAAATTATGATTTGCCAACTCTGGCCCTGATAATTCTGATATTAGCCGCTTGTTGAACCTGCCATGGCTAACGTCGTCCATAATGTCTAGTAGGGAAGTTACTCGTGCAGTGTAACCTGCAAGCTGTGTGATCTCCTTGTAGGAGAACATAATTCTACCAAATGCATCAGAAGATCCCAGCAACAATCTTCTATTTGTGACAAATGTTTGAGTTCTATCACCACCTCCGCCAAGTGCCCCACCGATAGAAGGAGGAACCTTGAAGAAAACCGGCACGGAGCAAAGAATAAGCCCTAATGCACCCCAGAAATACTTTATTGTGAAATCCTCGAGCATGCCATAATACAATCTTCGTCGTAAAATCCTATTCACATGCTTGATCAATGCAAAATAAGACTTATCAAGAACTGTGCATTCTACTTTATGACCATGGTAAAACCCAATCTCCTCAGCATACTCAATGACTCTCGAATGCTGGAACCTGAAGTCACCCTCTAACTGCGCTTCCTTAGCGACGTATTTGCCGAATGGCGGCGTGAGAATCCTCATTACATATGCAGACAGTTGAATCAGGGTACCTATTAAAAACAGGCTTTCACCACCGATACTTCGTTTCAGTTGCCAAGAGTACAACACCATGTCCAGCACTGGTTTTGACAGGTTGGAGTACAACTTTGACAATGCTCTTGAGAACCGGGCAACATCCACGGTGATTAACTGATCAGCGTTCTTGATTCTATCATCCAAATTATGTATTGAATAATAGACTGGGTTCTCGTTATCAGGAAGATATCTTTTGAGAATGTAATCAGTTAACCTCATTCGGTATCTCAACGCCAGCATGCCTTGCAAATACTGCAAGATAGAATTAGTAAATGTTGCAGGAACAGCAACCGCCATCCACCATACAATTCCTACCAAAAACTCCTTTCCCTTCCCCTTGACTAAATACGAAACCAGTTGTCCATCAAGCTTCGTGACGTATAATGATAACAAGGTTCGTAAAACCAAGAAGCCGGTCTGCGTACCCAGTAGCCAGAACTCCCTGCACTTGATCCCGGGGATTATGATTTTGACTAACCTCAAGAGGCGCTTCACAAATACCCTGTCCGCCTCTACTCTATCAGAGGCGGCAGCCTTCCCTGTCTCATTTGTTTTGTGAAGAAGAAGCCGTTGTTGCCGTTGTTGTCGTTGCTCATCTATGGATGTTTTGACCCTTGTGGCGAGCGACAACGCTAATGCCGCGTATACAGCCCTCGAGACCGCAGTGCGGTGTTCTGCGTAGAACTGCAACGGTCGCGAAAGCGCTGCTCTAGCTGGAGGCATCAGTACTTATATTGGCAATTACGCATGCGCTTGATAATTAAGTATCAAGAACTACAATACAATTGTGATCACGGCTTACGATATCGATATTTATATAAATATGATTTTGTGGAGTAAAAAAACCCTCCCCTCCCTTCTCATGCTGATCGAACCTCTAACTTTCTAGCCGAGAGAGAGTAACTTTGCTATCTTCACCAAACAAGAATTTACAATAGAAGGCACTATGAATACACTGGCACTTACTTTATATTTATATAGATGCAGCTGTATGGAATCGGTCCAGATTCATAACTTCGAAGCCGCAGCTTTAATTGTGTTTATCAATGCCAATCCATCAGAGCCTCTTCGAACTCCTAGCTCCAATAACTTACCAAAGGCCTTGGCGAAATGATCAAAGAACAAATCTTTATCATTTGCATACTTCTCAACCCATTTCTTAAACTCTGGATCCTGTATCAGACTGTAATCTGCAGGTAACATCATGAGCTCCTTATCTTCATCGTAATACTGTGTCTTACCACCAGGCGACTTGGACAGATGCCACTCCTCATGAAGTAAGAGTTTGAAGTATGTGTTTGAAAACTGAGTAGGGTTGGGTACCCAGGGACCATCGAACCCAGATCTGTTAGCATGAGTTCTGCCCAAGTTATGGGCACCACACAATGCAACGATTTCCTGGTCGTTAAACCCCATACGATAAAAGATTTGACGCAAATGGTCCTGACCCAGTTCACCATCAGGGAGCCGGCCATTCGGGGGTACATTCTTTTCGTCAACATAATCGACTCTGCCAGGTTTCCACTCAATATGTGGGCCACCCATGTACTCAATAGCCACGGCACCGGCTAAAGTCCATAAATCCGCATATGAGATCCAGGGAAACCGTTCCTTTACAGGTTCAAGAAACTTTCTGGCATACTCAAGCCCTTTATTTGCCTCGTCTGTAGCTTCCATCTTGTATCTCATAGTAGACCCGTTAGAACCACCGGTTCCGGAAGCCTTATCGTAAGTACCGGAGGCGTGCCATGCGAGACGCACCAAGATGGGTCCAGTTGATCCATCGTCGTAGCCCTTTCTGGGGATAACCTCCTTAATAGCCTCTGCTACCGCGTTGTAATCCTTAGCAGGCATTTCAGAGGGAACAGTGGCTTGTGAAATGATTATAAACCGGTTATGCACTACAGTCCGCGTGCGAAGACGCTTGTGGTATTGTGGTTGCTTCTTTTGCGGAAGGAGCTGCTTTTCCAAAAACTTTGTAGAAAACTCAGTAGCTGCTTTCAATAAATCACTGGCAGTTACCGTTGAAAAGTCGCCGCTGAAGCTGTTGTTGTTATTGCTGGAGAAAACAAGTTTCGTAGGATCTGGAAGTTTATATATCAAGGGCTGGAAAGAGAGGAGGAGAGGATCATCGGCATCTTGAGCACTGGAAACCGACTCTGGGGTAAACTCTGACTGTGAAGGCACAACAAGTTCAGTGTTGCCGAGGTTGACGCTCATCTTTCTCTATAACGGGTGTGTGTGGCAAGGGAAGGCAGGCCGAGAGCCAATCAAAGTGAAGTTGATTATTTTTCAATGTTAGTCAGAATCGAGGAGGCCCAATTCGGTTATACCAGCCGTATGATTTCATAGCTGTGAATATGCATACTACAAATATATACTAGAGATGACTTTATAAAAGGACCTTTAGTTATGTATTCTGGGTATGGTGTGGTTTATAGTAAACTCACTAGCTAAAGGTGACGTAACTTGAGGTCCGGTTGCCCTCTTGTGTTGCACTAGTGCTGCTGTTTCAGACGACCTTCTGGTTACAAAGTCATGGTTCATGGCAACTGAGGCTTTCATGCGCATCTCTGGGTTCCATACCAAGAGTTTCATAATGAAATCAATCAGATCTGGATCGTTATTACGAATCTCCTTCTGCAGAATCCTTGTACCTGGCATTCTTGTCACCTCCTTTTTGGAAACTAGCACGGCTGGTTTAGGGTTATCCCATGCGTCAAAAAATATCCTTCTTCGAGAACAACTTGCCAGGAATTGTCTATCGGGGACTCCCAGAATCTCCATAATGCATGCAATTTGCTCTTGTTCGTTTTCTCCAATAAATAGCGGTCGTCCTGTCAAGAGCTCCGGCACAATGCAGCCCAAGCTCCAAACATCAATCATGATATTGTAAGGGATACCAAGCATCACCTCTGGAGATCGGTAGAACCGAGATTGAATGTAAGTGTATACCCGCTCAGATTCATAACAAGAAGATCCAAAATCAATGAGTTTGATTAAACCACGCTCGGCATCACAAAGTAAAACATTTTCGGGCTTTAAATCACAGTGAATAATGGATTTAGACTCGAGAAATTGTAATGCCTCCAGAATCTGTCCTGTGAAGTGTCGCACTAAGGGTAATGGCAAACCTTTATGGTGGTTAAATTTGATTAGCTCGTACAAGTTGATGCCTAACAGCTCTGTACCAATGCATAAATGTTCACGAAACACAAAATGGTCAGTGTATCTGATCAAATGGAACTTATCTGAAGGATCCGACTGAGATAACGATTTGAGCAAGTTGGCTTCAATCACCGCTTGCTGATGAAACCGCTTTCTGTTTATAATCATCTTCACTGCTACAATCCTGCCGGTCTGATGGTCAACACATTTAAGGACCTTGCCAAAACTTCCCCTACCAAGGACACCCAGTATGCGATACCTGTAAGCCAAGTGGTCACCAAGAACAATCTTGTAGTCGCCTTTATCGTCATCATACCCGAAATTACCGTTTGTTTTGCGAATATCACCGTTGATCTTTTTCACATCCTTTTTCCCCGTGAAATAAATGTGCCGGTAGCCCAAGATTTCCGAACGTTCATAGCCAGTAAGCTTGAACATTCTCAAAGCGTACGCTACCGTTTTCGGGTCAGCAACCAGTTTCTTTGAGTTTTGCAGATCTTCAAGAGACGCGTTAGCTTCAGGAGATGGCTCCTTGCTGGAAACAGTGACCAAGCGGCTCATGGCTTTCCTGATTTCAGCTTCTTCATTAGCACTCAGTGGTTGTAAGTTCACAGGGATAAGCGGCATCATCTCACGCGGAGAGCTTGGGTAGGAGCCTGTTGAAGACGAGGGTGACATAGACGATTGTGGAGACCCAGAAGATCCCCTACCATAAGGAGAAAGCATTCTCCTGGTGGCTATGGCCATGCTAGTCCTATTGTGCGAGAACAAGTCTCTGGAAGATGAGGACCTGGTACGGAACCCATGCGAAGATGTTCCTGGTAATGCATAAAGAGGCGATCCGCTCATGCCAGTCAAGTCAGGTAAATCAGGCAAATCAGGGTAGTGATTGTGATAATTATAAGCAAATTGCTGTGGTAATGAAGATGCAGCAGCCTCAGAAACCCGGTTCACGGGACTGAACTGCAGTTTCGTGGGGCTGTTATTGTTGCTGGAGCCAAGCGGCTGTGGCCCCATGTAGGCGATATGTTCTGGGTTGGTGATAAGCCTTCTCGGTGGAACAACTCGCAGTGGCTCCTGCTGATTCATACGAGGAGACCTCTGATGATTGGGAGGAACAAGAGGAGCAGGAGAATAGAAATTTGTCTGGTTGATTAATGGTGGACTCATAGTGACCTGATTGCTAATTGAAACCTGACTACTATTCCGGATTTGTTGACCCTGCATGTATTGAGGACTGTAAAACTGTTTCTGAGCAGTTACTGCTGGCGCCTGTCCATTCCTAACCTTTGGTGGCGAGCCTGGTACTCGTGGTCTGAGTTGATCAGGCAACGGAGGCACTGGGGGTACTTTAGCGGACGCTCTTCTAGCTCTGAGAGAAGGCGGCGGCGGTGACGTAGGTCTGTAAGTTGGAGGAGCCGAGGGAGCAGCAGCATTAGTAGTACTGCTGATGGCGGTGCTGCCGATAGTATGTGACAGCACATGTCTTTGAGTCTGAACTCTTGGTCCATTGGGAGCTCTTTGAGGAGGCGGGTAGTATGATGTCCTCTGTTGCTGCTCTCCTTGCTGTAGAGATGACGAAAGGTAGACCGGGCGTCCTTGATATTGCCCGCCAGACACTGAGCTTAGATCTTGATGGCTCTGAGATTGAGTCAAATGCATAGTGCTTCTCCGGGATTTGGGATTGATAAAGGTGTTGCCCCTGTTGCTGTTGTTGTTGCTACTATGAGAATCAACAGTAACAGAAGATGCTAAAGATGTTGACGAAGAAGATGCCGATGTGGTTGAATGCAATGTGGGTAAGTACGAATACCTGTTGTGAGTAGAGTGGTGAGTTCCAGCAGCTTGTAGATTTGAGGCGGATGCAGATGCTTGTATTCGTCTTTCCGGTAAAGAAGACCCTGGAGGCGGAAGAGCACTAGGCATCAGGCTGCCAGACGGTTGTCTCACCTGAACTGGAATTTTTGGATAGGTAGGAACATTTTCCGATACTGCTCTTCTAGCCCCGGTTTGTGCTACTGGAAGTTGCGAGGGATAACGTCTAGCTTGTTAGTCACAATTCTTGAGAACCCAGAGTTAATAAAACAAAGAACTTACTTGTCATCCTGTCGTTGTCTCCTATGATCACGGTCCATTACTCGTGGATCAACTAGTGTGTATGGGTCTGTAATAAAGTTAGAAGCCGTGAAGCGCTGATGTTTCTCAGTGCGATGCCACTTACTCGAATCCATGGAAGATAATGCAGCCATTAATTGGTATGATACATGTGTAGAAATCGCACAACAGACAGCGGCTAGCAAGCCAAAAATGTCACAATAATCCAATTGACAGGCAAACCAGCTAGTTAAAGATCCTTCCTCGTAAATAAAGCTTCCGCAAACTAGAATTACCAGCAGGTTTGGATTCGAAAACAGCGGGCACTTTTTTTTGGCTGAAACTCCTGTATTCTGATCTTCAGAACAACAGCTTTGATCTGTAACCTCCGAAGTGACCAGTATTCTTGAAAAACTTTCGTAGGCGCTTATAAGTAAATCTGGTTCTCTATGTTAGCCCCAAAAGAATAAGAATTAAGGTTATCCAAACTGGACCCCGTATAGTGCTTGCAGGGTTCTCAGGTACGTTTGAACTTTCACAAAGAGCTTTGTCAACAAGAAGTCGTTAAACCGGAAGAATTAACGAATATTGAAGAAAAGCGCCCCTTTCCACAGATCTTCTAACCTCCCAAACCGAGAATTCCCAACAAAGAAAAATTGTGGCTTACGCTCCAAGTAAAACTGAAACAGATGGAAAACCAAAGACAGGGATGAGAAAGCTTGTTTACTACCGGTATGTTTTGAAAACGGCTATAATATGCTTATATTTTGGCAGCGATCCTAGGACTAATTGCTCAAATTTTACATAATCAAAGGATATTTTCTGATACGCGCGTCTCAACGTAGCACGTACTAGTGAATTCTACTAGTATATATGCAAATCATGTTTTTCGAGAAATAAATTATATTTCATTTGATAATCCGCGCTCAAGCTTTGTCTCCTTTTTCCGCTAGTAAACTCTCCAGCCAGCGCATTATTCCAGGGGAATTCATGCTACTGACCCAACTGGATTTCTCCTGACCAAAGAGCGAATCAGAAGGCGCTTCAAGGTGGGAAATAAAATGGATGAATCGCCATTGTACCATCTGGTTCTGGCCCAAACAGTGTACGAGTTTGGTGAAGACTTTGGAGCTGTCTCTGCGCATCTGAACGAGCACGCTTTGTTGCAGAGGTTCCCTAAAATCCGCGCACCTGTGAGTAACGGTGGCCTGTTGATTAAGATAATATAAGCTAATCTGTTTCTAGAAATGCAAAGAGCTGTACGAAACTTTGTTGGAGCAGGAGAAGATCTCTCGAGATGAGCCTATGAAGGAAGGCAAGAGAAGGGCTCCGTGGGTAGAGAAGCTGGCTCAACGTCTCTACCGCAAGTACTCGGAAGTTTTGATCCAGGAAATTGCGGTCGACGAGGAGGAATTCAAAAATGTATATAAAGAGCTAGATATTCTTCAATCTGAAAACCCTTGACGTGCACATGCAATAACTTGAGTACCAAATCTTATAGAGTTCAGCACTTTACATGAACCCGGCAGAGCCTTGAAGAGCCGGAATAATGGCCTTAGTTAGCAGGCTGAAATTTGACAAGATTATATGTTACGTAAATTGAGTGCCTTGATTATATAATTAAGTCCAACAAAAGTTGGATATTTTATCCCGAGGATCATTTATTCACGTCACTGCCATGCACCCTCTAATATTGTAGCCTAACCTTTGTGAAGTCATTATCCTGCGCCTGCTTTCCCCAGGATTTGGATTCAGGATATTTTCCCAACTATCATTTATTTTTCGGTACATACGTTTTTTTCCGGGTGATTTTTTGTGGAGTTGCTTTCGGTAATAAATACATATATTTATTGTATGTCTTTCTTTCACAGAAAGCTGAATGGATCTTTGACACTTTTGCCGTCTTAACGCACTACAACACATTGCTCAATCAAAAAGGAAAGAAAAAAAAAAGCACGGAGTCATGGAGAAAAAGGAAGCAGCAGTGACAGCAGTGATTCCGTCATTGTCCTTGCTGACTTTGGCAACAAGCATTTCTACGGTCCGCAGAAAAAGTAAGCTGCTCACTGACTTGCGCAATCAAGTCGCACTATTTATATCATGGCATCATCCTTCATTTACGATATCTATTCTTTGTATTTATACCCTCTTGTGTCTGAGACCTTATCTGATCTTGTGTATGCCTACAGTACTGGTACTTCTAGGGATCATGGTCCCCGGATATGCGTACAGACATCCATTTCCGGAAGTCTATCTACCAATTAACAACTTCAAACAAGAGCTGCGCAAGCAAGAATCTAAGGACCTATATTCCAGCGTTGCCGAGGCCACAAAAATCTTGAAGCAGCTGGCGGAGCACATTGAAGCCCTGGAAAAACTGTTCTATGGGCCGGGTAGTTTCTCAAATGAGAAGGAAGCTTCAGCTATATTTATTGGTTTACTGGGAGTCATCATTTTGACCGCTTACGGGGCAGCAGCAATCCCGTTTAACCTCTTGGCAATTACTGTGGGATGGGCAGTGGTGATTGGACTGCACCCGGAAATGAAGAAAAAGGGCAAGAAATTCAAGCAGGACTACCTGGACCCTGGTGAAGAAGAAATGGTTGAAATTCTTCATTTATATGCAGATAAAGACATTGTTCTTGACGACCCTCCAGAATGCCGCGAGGTGGAAATTTTCGAGTTACAGAAACAGGGTTTGACGCCTTTCATCTGGACACCATGGGTATACACGCCGGAAGTATTCACCTTGAATTCAGAGCTGCGCCTCGAAGAAGAGCGCCCGCCAGGGGAACGTTTCATTGAGGATATAAACCCGCCACTCGGGTGGCACTTTATTGATGATGAACCATGGGAGGAGGATACTAGTACCAAAGCTTGGGTTCTTAGTCGCGGCCTTCGTGATGTTGAGGTTGATCCCAATCATCACTGGTGTTACGATTGCATCGATAGTACCAGGGGCCAATGGAGAAGAAGACGGTGGTTAAGGTATTGCTACAGATACTCAGTGCCGGCTCGTAGTAAGAAAATATAGTCAGCGCCGTCCAAAAACCGAGTGGAAAGGAGACAAAAAAAAAAGAAAAGTGAGACTTAAATCATGTAAGGAAAGCCAAACACAGGTTGTATAGTCCCCTCTCTCCTTTCAGTTCAGTTTCTTTGTTGTTTACTTGTCTGCTTCAACTTGTTTTGCTATTGCGCCTTTTATTCAACGTTTCATTAATTCAAGTTTATCTCTCTGTACTGTCTATATATACATGCACGTACGACAACTGCTCATGATCAAAGCACTTATGCAAGGCTGGCGGCAGGTACACCCGTGTACCCCGTTTCAAGTTGATACTTGATGATACGGCACTGGTTCAAAATTAAATGAAGTCAAATTAGGTTTGACTTTCGATTTTTGAGTTTACTAGCTGAAAGGAAGTAATGAACAATAGCGCTAGATTAAGTACCCCTGAAAGTCTGATCCACTTTGACCCGACTTCCATTTATGGGTGCTCAATGTTCTCTGTGCTAAATATACATGCGTGCGTGAGTGACAAAAGATACAGGTACGGTCAACAATTTTCGAATTCAGGCACAGCGAGTCGAGAAGTTCCATCCCGAGCTGGTTTGGTCTTGAGGACGCTTTCGATAAAGTTGTAACCGCCCTTTTGCTATAAAAAAATCACTCGAGAGATGTACAGCTTCCCGAGCCGTTCTACTCTAACTATTGAATCAAGGAGTTAGGAAAGCAGCAGTAGCATCCAAGAATTCTCTGGCAGCACAATAAAGACCAACGGGAATAGCCTGACCAGTGTTCCCAAAATGGAACTTCCATAGAAAATAGAGCACTAAAAGGGATTCCGAAGAAATCTATTTAAACCGGTAAACCTCTCTTTCGTTCTCTTCTTTCTCTTTTCTCTATTCTCAAAACACGTACTGCAGTATAGCTTTTGTGCAACCATGCTCATTAAAATTTTGCTCGTGGCTGCTCTTCAAGCCCTATCTGTCACAGCCAAACCCAAGGCTAAACAGTTAGCAACGTATACTGATCATTTTGTACTTAGTCATTGCAAGCAAGACTCTTGTTTTCATGAAACAGTTACCAAGGTAGCTACTGTCCAGCCTGATAAAACTTACAAAGTTACTTTGAAAGAGACTCATGGTGCTGAGGTGAAGACAAGATATGAGGAGTGCCCTTGCGGCCATTTGACAAAGTCATCTGAGACACCGTCTGCCACTCCTTACACAACCCTGACAACAACTTACACCAACCATCTCGGTATCATTATCACAACAACTGTCTGCCCACTAACTGAAACATCAACTTCCTCTTCTAAGCCTTCCTCCATCAAGCCTATTACTACCTCTACTGCCTCTTCATCTAAACCTAGCAGCACTAGTGAGACTCCTCAAACTTCTTCTATTGCATCTTCATCCACCAAACCCTGCAGTACTAGTAAAAAAATTTCTAGTACTAGTGAGGCTCCTCACTCATCTTCTGCTCCTTCTACCTCTGATTTGCCAGAGTCCACTGATACTTTCACAGTTACTTCTTGTTCTGGCAAAGACTGTACTACAACTTCCATTGCTTCAACTAGCACTGCTGAGTCCACCACTGAGATTACTTCGACTTCCACCACTTCGCTCTTTACTTCTAGTGCACCTGAAACTACTTCTACCAGTAGTGAAGAAGAATCGACAACTTGGATCACTGTGACCTCGTGTTCAAACGGCGACTGCACTTCATCTACAGTTCCACTTGTTTCTACCACTACTAGTGAGATCCCAGTCCCTTCCTCAAAGCCCCACTCATCTGCTCCAGCAGCTTCTACTTCTTCAGCCCCTGTGATTACACCCGAGTCCTCTTCTGCTGTTCCTGTTCCCACAAGCTCAGAAGAAGAGTCTACAACTTGGATCACAGTTACTTCCTGCAGCAATGGAGATTGTACTACTACAGTGAGTCCAGACGTTTCAACGAGTTCCACCTCCCCGGCACCCGTAACAAGCTCTTCTGCTTCTGTCCCTGAGACTACCTCTTTCACTCCTGTACCCACCACATCTTCAGAGGAAGAATCCACAACCTGGATCACTGTCACATCTTGCTCTCACGATGACTGCTCGACTTCCGTGATTCCTGTTATTACATCCACTTCGACTCACTTGGAGCCTTCTTCAACTCCCTCGTCATGCACTGGAAACGACTGCAGCTCTTCGGCTCATCGCTCCACCTCTGAATCTCCTGTGACTTCTGTTGCACCAGTTTTCAGTTCCTCTTGCGTTGGACCCGACTGTTCTTCAGTGCCTGTGACTTCAGTTTCACCAGTCCCCAGCTCCTCCTGTGTTGGACCTGATTGCTCCTCAGTTCCTATCACATCTTTCGCACCAGTCCCCAGTTCATCTTGTGTCGGCCCCGACTGCTCTTCAGTGCCTGTCACCTCAGTTGCCCCCGTCCCCAGCTCATCCTGTGTGGGACCAGATTGCTCCTCAGTTCCGGTCACTTCTGTCACACCGGTTCCCAACTCATCCTGCGTTGGACCTGACTGCTCTTCACTTCCGGTGACTTCAGAAGAGTCCACAACCTGGATCACTGTCACATCTTGCTCTCACAATGACTGCTCGACTTCTGTTATTCCTGTTACATCCACTTCAACTCAAGTGGAACCTTCCTCGACTCTCACATCTTGCACCGGAAGCGACTGCAGCTTTTCCACTCATCCTTTCACCTCTGACTCTCCTGTGACTTCAGTTGCACCGACTCCCAGTTCCTCTTGCGTTGGTCCCGACTGCTCTTCTGTGCCTGTTACTTCAGTTGCCCCCGTCCCCAGTTCATCTTGTGTCGGCCCCGACTGTTCTTCAGTGCCTGTCACTTCCGTTGTGCCAGTCCCCAGCTCCTCCTGTGTTGGACCTGACTGCTCTTCAGTTCCTGTCACTTCTGTCGCACCAGTTCCTAGCTCTACTTGTGTCGGTCCTGATTGCTCTTCAGTTCCTGTCACATCTGTTGCTCCCATACCAAGTTCTTCGTGCGTTGGTCCCGACTGCTCTTCTGTGCCAGTTACTTCAGTTACCCCCGTGCCCAGCTCTTCTTGTGTCGGCCCCGACTGTTCTTCAGTTCCTGCTACCTCTATTGCTCCTGTTCCCAGCTCTTCATGCGTTGGTCCCGACTGCTCTTCAGTGCCTGTGACTTCAGAAGAACCCACAACCTGGATTACTGTAACGTCTTGCTCTCACAATGACTGCTCGACTTCTGTTATTCCTGTTACATCCACTTCGACTCAAGTGGAACCTTCCTCGACTACTCTCACATCTTGCACCGGAAGCGACTGCAGCTTTTCCACTCATCCTTTCACCTCTGAGTCTCCTGTTACTTCAGTTGCCCCCATCCCTAGCTCATCTTGCATTGGACCTGACTGCTCTTCGGTTCCTGTCACCTCAGTTGCCCCCATTCCAAGTTCTTCTTGCGTCGGTCCCGATTGCTCTTCGGTTCCTGTTACTTCAGTTGTGCCCGTCCCCAGCTCATCTTGTGTCGGCCCCGACTGTTCTTCAGTTCCTGTCACATCTGTTGCTCCCATCCCAAGTTCTTCGTGCGTTGGTCCCGACTGCTCTTCTGTGCCTGTTACTTCAGTTGCCCCCGTCCCCAGTTCATCTTGTGTCGGCCCCGACTGTTCTTCAGTGCCTGTCACTTCCGTTGTGCCAGTCCCCAGCTCATCCTGTGTGGGACCAGATTGCTCCTCGGCTCCTATCACATCTGTTGCTCCCATCCCAAGTTCATCTTGCATTGGACCTGATTGTTCTTCAGTGCCTGTCACTTCTGTCGCACCAGTCCCCAGCTCATCCTGTGTCGGTCCCGACTGCTCATCTGCCCCTGTCACCTCTGTTACTCCGGTTCCCAGCTCCAGCGACTACACTACTCTTACAACTACCATGACCAGCGGAACTGATATTATTACCATCACCACCACTATCTGCCCTCTTACCGATAGCAGCACTCAGCCTATCCCTCCCACAACAGTTAACCCCGCCCCTAGCTCATCCTGTGTCGGCCCCGATTGTTCTTCAGTGCCAGTGACTTCTGTCGTACCAGTCCCCAGCTCTACTTGTGTTGGACCTGATTGCTCTTCAGTTCCTGTCACTTCAGTTGCCCCCATTCCAAGTTCATCTTGCATTGGACCTGACTGCTCTTCAGTGCCTGTCACTTCTGTTGTGCCAGTCCCAAGCTCTTCTTGTGTCGGCCCCGACTGCTCTTCAGTGCCTGTCACCTCAGTTGCCCCCGTCCCTAGCTCAACTTGCATTGGACCTGACTGTTCTTCGGTTCCTGTCACTTCTGTCACACCAGTCTGCAGCTCTACTTGCGTCGGTCCTGATTGCTCTTCAGTGCCTGTGACTTCAGAAGAACCCACAACCTGGATTACTGTCACGTCTTGCTCTCACAATGACTGCTCGACTTCTGTTATTCCTGTTACATCCACTTCAACTCAAGTGGAACCTTCCTCGACTCTCACATCTTGCACCGGAAGCGACTGCAGCTTTTCCACTCATCCTTTCACCTCTGACTCTCCTGTGACTTCTGTTGCACCAACTCCCAGTTCCTCTTGCGTTGGACCCGACTGCTCTTCACTGCCTGTGACTTCAGTTGCCCCCGTCCCTAGCTCATCTTGCATTGGACCTGACTGCTCTTCGGTTCCTGTCACTTCTGTCGCACCAGTCCCCAGTTCATCTTGTGTCGGCCCCGATTGTTCTTCAGTGCCTGTCACTTCCGTTGTGCCCGTCCCCAGCTCATCCTGTGTGGGACCAGATTGCTCCTCAGTTCCTATCACATCTGTTGCTCCCATCCCAAGTTCATCTTGCATTGGGCCTGATTGTTCTTCAGTGCCTGTCACTTCTGTCGCACCAGTCCCCAGCTCATCCTGTGTTGGTCCCGACTGCTCCTCAGTCCCAGTCACCTCAGCTGTACCTGTTCCTAGCAGTTCTGACTCACCAGCTTCCAGTGATTTCACCACATACACTACTACTATGACAAGTGGCACTGATATCATTACCGTCACTAGTACAATCTGCCCAATTACTTCTGATGTTCCTGAGTCGACCAAGTACATCACCGTTACCACCTGTAGCGGCGGCTTTTGCACTCCTTCCATCATCACTTCCACTGTTACTGTCACTTCTGAAACTCCTAACACTAGTGCATTCCCTGTTACCTCTGAGACCCCTGTCACTTCTGAGTCTACTCAATACATCACCGTTACCACCTGTAGCAGCGGCTCTTGCACTCCCTCAATCATCACCTCTACTGTCCCCATCACTAGTGAAACTCCTATCACTACTAAGGTTCCTGTCACCTCTGAGTCTACTCAGTACATCACCGTTACCACCTGTAGCGGCGGCTCTTGTACCCCAACAGTCATTCCATCCACTACTCCAGCGCCCATCACTTCCAACGTCCCCAGTAAAGTTACTTCTGAGACTACGGATTTCATCACCATCACTACTTGCAACCAAGGCTCTTGCTCTGAGACCACTGTTCCAACAACTCTCACTACTACACTTTTGTCAACAGATGTTATCACTGTGACAACTTGCAGCAAAGGATCATGCTCGGAAACTACAATTACTCCAACTACAGTAACACCTGCACCAGTCATCTCGACCAACACTATTCATTCCACGGATTATGTGACGCTGACAACATGCAACGAAGGCTCTTGCAGCGAGACTGTGGTCCCAACTACTCTCACAGTGCCAACTGAAACTCCTTACACTACTCTCACCACAACCTATACTAGCGGAACTGATGTTATTGTCACTACCACTGTCTGCCCTCTAACCTCTACTCCACTCACCTCGGTACCTGTGAGTCCTGAGACTCCTGCTGTTGTGACCTCTGGTACACCTGTCGCTCCGGTTCCTGTCACTACTGCGCCTCATCAGTACTCCACAATCGTTTCAACACAGTTCACCACTTTGACTTCTTGCCGAGCTGGCACCTGTGTGACAACTTTGATTCCAGCAACCACTACGCTCACCCAGCCCATCCCTGTTACAATTGAATCCACCGCATATACCACAGTCACCACTTGCAATGGAGACTCATGTGGTACTTCTGTGGTGCCAGTCACAGTGCATAGTGTTACCACTCAGGGCCCAGCTCCCGAACAATCGTCTCACAACATTGTCCCTCAAGTTTCATCAGCTACAGCTTCAGTCACCTTGACTAGCGTTCTCACCAAGGGCACCAATGCTATCACTTACAGCACTGTGGTTCCTGCCACTACTCAGTGCAATGAGGAATCCTGCACTTTAGTGCCAGTGCCGGCTGCCACTTCCGAGGGCTGTGTTGGCGACAACTGCTCTATCGCACCTCAGCCTGTTGCCACTTCCGAGGGCTGTGTCGGTGATAACTGTGTTGCTCCTCAGCCTAATAGCCCTGATTGCACTGGTGATGATTGTGCTCCAGTCCAGACTGCTTCGTGCGTGGGTGAGAACTGTGTTCCTGTGCAAACTGGAGGTTCTAATCCAGACGCGCCCAACAATGGTGCTGGAACCGCTGAACCTCTCGTTGGCGCTTCTAGCAAGCACCTTCCAGGTAAGGCAATGCTGCTGGTATCTTTCGGAATGGGCGCTTTGTTGTTGATTTAAGATGAGGGCCGCCCTCATCTTTATCTCCAATCTATCCCCTGACCAACCAAGTCTTTCGACTAATTTTTATTCAAATTTTTTCTTTCATTTATTGCAACTTCCTACTTTCATTTTTTATTTGGGACCAACGCGTTTCAGCCTTCAACAAAAAACTATCTTCACTCGCTTACCTTCTTTTCAAATTTTTTTCTTCTTCTTATTCTTCTATTGCAGAGCTGTCACCGCTGTGGCTTGCTTTTGTATACTTCAATGTTTCATATACTACATTATAGCATAAAATTATTATTATTATCAACTAGCTCGCTTCCAAACCTCTCCCATGCTGTGGGGAAAAAATCAGAGTTAAAGAAATTAAAGAGAAAAGTTAGTCTTCGTCAAGTTAGGAGTTCATAAGCATTTATGCAAGATTTCTGTAGGATAGACTGTAGCAGTATAACTTCTTTGGATGCTTAAGCATATTCTTCAAATCTTCGTGTTTTTCACCTACGGGCATAATTCGAGCTATATATATATAAATTATGCCAGCCGGACCGTACTGAACGCTCCAGCTGGTCGATGTGCATGCATAAGATTAATCGTCAAGGATCTGAAAAATTTGGAGGCTGATTACGTATAATTCTTGACAGTATCCTGCTGTGTCTTGCAATTGCAGCTTTAAGTTTGTCAGTTTATCGCATACACCGCGCAAATTGAAATTTCGAAAGAGAAATATCTAGACCTGGAGGGGATTGCACAGAAGGAAATGGTTGATATATCACCTGGTTTGCGGTCGTTTGATGCCTTTCGTAAGTTAAGCTTCTTTTTAAGGATGCCCCGGAGTCAAGACGTATCTAACATGGATAGCTAAGGTATCATCATCCTACTCCATCAGGTCGCAAGGAGGTGGAGCTATGACTATAATTCTGTCTGTATGCTGTCTTTTTCTACTGTGGGTTCAATTAGCTGAGTATTTGGGTGGAGTAGAGGAGCAGCGGTTTTTTATTGATGGCATGGTTTCGAGGGATATCCAGATCAACGTTGACATAACTGTTGCTAGCCCTTGCGAGATGCTAGCTGTCAATGCCTATGATCAATCTCAGGACCGGTTACTGGCGGGTGAGCTGCTCAATGTTCACGGTACGGATCGACTAGACACCACAGATGGCATTCATCATAAGCTAGACTCGTATGTCGAAGAAGATGAGACTTTTCATGATGTTTTGAGACATTCTAGAGGGCGCAAATCGTACGCACGAAGAAAGCACGTCTCTAAGGGACCTGCATGCCGAATATATGGATCTTTCCCGGTTAACAAAATTACGGGAAACTTGTACATTTCGGCGCGAATGCCCATGTTCGGCAGACCTCAGTCGGGAGATTCTCAGCTCAATTTAACCCACGTTATTGATGAATTTTCTTTCGGGGAGTATTTCCCCAAGATCACCAATCCGCTGGACGGAGTGGCCGCTGTTGCAACGGAGAGCTCGATGCAGTTTCAATATTTTTTGTCTGTAGTCCCCACTACCTATGTTTCTTCCACCACTGGCAGGACTATAGAGACTAATCAATATGCGGTGACAGAGTATACTAAAGCGCTCCAAGCAACTACAGGGCAAATGCCAGGTATATTCTTCAATTACGGCTTGGAGCCAATTGCGCTCAAGATTACAGACAAGAGACTACCGTTCAGTCAGTTTTTTCTGAGGCTAGTGAACATTGTCGCAGGCTTAATTATATGCTCAAACATAGCTGTCACCCTGATAAACAAGTTTATTTATACCCCAAAAGAAACTACCAGTGTTTTGGATCATGGAATTGACAGCTAAAGGTATTGTTAAAATATTAAAATGCTCATTTATGTTTTATTTGTAGAGATATTTCAAGTTTTTTCTGCTGACTTTATTTCTTGTTCTTTTTCTCTCCGGAAATTTTCACTCTGTCTATTTCGCCTCGATAATTCTTGAGATAAGACGACAAAAACTTCCATAGTTCCGCATCCCCCAAATTCCAAGATTCTATTCCTATTAGGCCTTTGTCCTTTTTTGGCTTATTGAGTCTTTCTCTACTAGATTTCAACGCACCAGCTAGAGAGGACAGGTCAGCATCTTCAGCATCGTCAACAGACCACAGTGTTGGGTTTTCCTTTTTTGGGAGCGTGAACCCAGTAAGCCAGGGTAGCATTTCTTCTAGCTTGTCATCATCCTCTACCGCTGTAAAATGCTCCCACACAAACCAGAGAGAGTCAGTAACTCTGGGGCCCCTGAAAATTGCATCCTTCAGCAGCATCAGCCGAGGTATGACACCATAGGTTTTCCCCAAATAGTTGAACGTTAAAGATTTGATATAAGGGTCCCTCATGCTGTTGTCTCTGGCCATGTCCGTAGTAACTCTAGCGTCTGCTTTAGATAGAGCTAATGGCGTAGCAGGATGGGGTATCGCCAAAATTGAAAATGACTCAGTGTCTGGAGCAGGCATAACGGCGGTTACTGGATGTATTTCCAATAGCAGTTTTCCGCCTTGATCAGCCACGCAACGATTCTCGCAAAGCTGTGCAGCGTTCAAGCGTGCGTCCACCCGTCCAGAGTTCTCCAGGTCAATGATTTTCGCCAGATTTTCGCCAGTTGGAGGACAGGTATCCGCCACAGTGGCCTTTGGGCATGTTGCTAGCCTAATAGCGAGTTCCATAGAAGATACCGACAGCACCTCGGAGTTTGCACTTGCATAGGGGTTTACAATTGATATACCCTTAGACCAGTAAAAGGTAAGGAACGAGATGTGCAAATGCGTGTCAATGAGAGCTGCCAGGGATGGCCCTATAGGAAACACGCCCTCATTTTTAGTTTTAGAAGACTTCAGAATTCTAACAATGTTTTCATCTGCATAGTCTGCAAACTCAGACATTGCATGCTCTGACTGAAAAACTTGATCTACCACATCTTGCGGGTCGCCTCTAAGCAATGAGTTGATAAGTGCAAGTATTTTATCTTCGTTCCCACTCACCAGATCAAGGCCGATAGGGTCATATCTTACAATTTGCGGGAACACACATTTTGCCAAGTTATCAATGACCCCAGAATCAGTCCGATGAATTTCCCAGTCAGCTAAAGTATCTATCCCTTCTCCCTGGATTCCATGACCATCTGCTTCTCCGGCTGGAGTGGACCCGACTCCTGGGTCTACTTTCTCTTTAATTTCAGAACTCTCCTTGAACGGAATCCTTTGCATCGGTATGACTTTGTAGCTTGATAAAATTCCACCACCAGAAGAAGACCAGGCAAACCACCGCTTGTTGTACTCTTTATAGCCCTGGTCAACGTCCGTTTTTTCAATGAACTCTTTGTACTTGGGGTGCTTTTCACAATCCTCGACTCCCAATACAACCGGCTCAAACCCGAACGCCCAGACTGCTCTTTTCCAAACATTAAGGACATGCATTTCATTATCCAGTTGATCTGGTGGCGGATTAAAGAACGTCTTCATAGCGCAACGAGATGTATTCCCGAGAATGAGAGATTCTTGAGCAGCGAACGGCTGTCGCCAAGGGGCATCTTTGTCGAGAACATTGTACACACTCCCTCTGTTAATTTCTTCAATTCTTGCCTTTTGCAAGTTTAAGCCATCCAACAGCTCATCCTTTGTTGTTGCTTCAAGCTGTCCTGAATTATCAGTTTCAAGTTGGCCTCTGAATAGTGTGGTTTTGTCCGACGCCGAAGAACCGGTCTGTAGTAGTCCAAAAAGTAGAAGCAGCACAAACAGTGCAGCCAGCTGTTTGAGAAACCTGTTCCGTATTCGAAATTTTCCAATCTCTGTGTAAGCTGGGGTTCTACTCACCTTGGACTTTGTCATGGTGTGTGCAAGTATTAAATAGCAGCTTTTTTGAGGTCAAAAAGCAAGATATATTAGATTTTAGATAACCTGTGAACAAAACCTCTCCGCACCTTCCTCGGTCATTTGCAAGCTCTTTGACCCTAGTAGACACAGCGAGGAGTTAGACAGAGAAAAATTCAAACCAATTTATGCTTCTTCTGTCTAAATTGATGAGATGCCTTGTAGAAATTTCAGTTATATCTATAGATATTTAAGATCTTGGGCGTTTCAGATCTACAGGCTGAAGTTGATCGTTCAGTAACGGCCAACTGAGGTTTTCGTTCAACGTTATATAGATCTCAATACGCTTGATTTTGCCCAGATCTGAAGGTCTTATACACCACCAATATATTTATCTATGCGTGTACAGAAGGTCAATTCGAGTGGATCCTCAAGAGTTACGTTTGTCGCTAATTGGTAGTTACGTTTTTGGGTCAGTGGAGGGAGTCTGAAAGTTCTGGATGGCGAAGCTTACTTCAGCTACTGTGACCAAAGAGAAGCTCACTGACGTTGCTCGAAGAGTCTTGCTGAACGGGACCAAAGGAGACCCTAATCTGAAACAGAGTTCATTACTGGTATGTAAACTGCATCAATTGGTTTGGGCTTATTAAGCTTTTTATCATTCATGCCGGCTTCTCATTCACTTCTTCGAAGTAAGCATAATTTCTGACTGGCTTAGGTACTCAGCATTGGCAACCCCGGAGTGGAGTATAGCCAGACGAGACACAATGCGGGCCATATAGTGGCTGAGTCTATGTTCAGAATGCTGGACGGCGGAGGTGCAAAGTCCAGCAAAAAATTCAAATCAGCTCGGGAAGTCATCTCGCGGCCCTCGGGAGACATCACCCTCTTCAAAAACTATCCAGGACTGGTTTGGTATAGGTCTGGTGAGTATATGAACAATAGTGGCAGGGCCGCAATAGATTTGATGAGATGGTACCGCCAGTCAATGAATAGCACATGCTATGGAAACTCAATTCTTCTTCTCTATGATGACTTGGCTTTCCCTGTCGGCAAGATTCAGTACCGTGATGTCACCTCAAAGTCTAGCAATGTCAATGGCTCTAACTCGCACAATGGGTTAAAGTCAATAAGAGGGTCTGTGCCCAATGCCCAGGGCCTCCCCAGACTGAGGGTGGGCATTGGACATCCTAACCACTCGAGTTTGAAGGGTACCACCACATTTGTGGACTACGTACTTGGTGACTTCTCTAGAGAGGAATTCAATGTACTAAGCGGGCCGGTAGCGGAACAAGCTCTCATGTACCTTGGAGCCTGTCTGGTGAATCTTCCCTCGAGGGACGAAATTCTTTCCACGGCAAAGGACCCAAATGGCTTCATTTTCTACGCAAAGTAGCCAACTATTGCATTGCCTTCACTAGACGTATCAGACCAGGACTGATGTCTTTCTTCTACTCTTGGTATGGACCTAAATGGGTTCACGTACTAAGAAAAGCATATAGAACCTGCTTACATAACTGCCCAGCAGCCGTTCCTGGCTAATATGTCATTAGCACCTAATCGCATCTCGTCTTTAAAGCAAGAGTGATTAAAACGCTCACCATCATTTATGTCCGTACTTCTCACCACAGCTTACGTTATCTAAAATTTTCTCCCTTGGTATTATTATATAATTTTGACCTCTTTTTTTTTTTCTCCTTTCCTTCTTTCTTCTCCTCAATCAATTTCATTGACTCTCTCTCTCTCTTTTATTTCTTTCTTCTTCTTTTTTTATATCACGTACTAATTCACATCCATGGGCAATTCTCCTTCGAAAAATGATTCAAATTCCGTTATAGTGGTTAGCCCTTCAGATGCATCGTCTTCTGGAGGAACCTTGTTAGCGTCATCAGAGGATGACGAGGGGAATGGTTGTAGTGGTCAAAATCGTTCAACAAAATCACAAAACTACAGCTCTGGCGAGACTACTAAAGTCAAGAGCAAGAAGAGTACCAGCAGTCTCGACGATAAGGTCGGGTCAGTCAAAATCAGCGTCACAAATGTGGATACGAAGGAGGACAAAAATGGAGTGGCGGTCCCCAACGTTCGCAAGAATAGCCGCAGTCACAGTAATAGCCATGGCACTCTGCGAGAGATGGAAGTCAATGACGAAACTAGGCTCTTGGTTTCTTCTGCTAGCGCGATGAGTAATGGCCAATCTCCAGAATCCTGCTCCACCTCCATTTCATCGGTGGCATCGTCCAATGCGGACATTTCAACCTCTGTTTCGTCAGTGTCCAGCAATACTGACTCTTCTGGAAATGATAACCAGAGTAACAGAGGACCTGCAGCAGGTGGTGTTGTACTAAGTGAACGGCATTTGCGCGCTACTATCAGTTCTTTTATCAAGAAACTCATTGCTGCAGGCTATAAGAAGCACGTTACGAGATCAGTTTGTTTAACCAGCGACGAAATCAAATTGGTCTGTAGCGAGGCCAGGAGTGTGTTTCTGTCTCAACCAAATTTGCTGGAGCTGGGTACTCCGGTTAAAATTGTAGGAGACATTCACGGACAGTACAAAGACTTGCTGCGGCTTCTTTTCATGTGTGGAATGCCACCAAAATCAAATTATCTTTTCCTTGGAGATTATGTCGACCGAGGTCGCCAATCTTTGGAGACTATACTTTTGTTATTCTGTCTCAAAGTTAAATATCCCGAAAATGTGTTCTTGCTTCGTGGGAACCACGAGTGTGCAAATGTCACTAAGGTCTATGGGTTCTACGACGAGTGCAAGCGAAGAAGTACGATAAAGATATGGAAGTGTTTTATGGACACTTTCAACACTCTGCCAATAGCTGCTACTGTTGGTGGCCGGATGTTCTGCGTGCATGGCGGGTTATCGCCGTACTTGACCACCCTATCTCAATTAAATGAGGTTTCAAGACCTACCGACATCCCTGATATGGGCTTGTTGAGTGATTTGGTATGGTCTGATCCTGATCCCAACGTGCACATTTGGGGCGATAACGATCGTGGCGTCTCGTACTGCTTTGGTCGCTCGGTGCTTAGCAAGTTCTGCAAGAAGTTTGGTTTCGACCTGGTGGTACGGGGCCATATGGTTGTTGAAGATGGATATGAGTTTTTTGGAGATCGTCAGCTCGTGACCGTTTTCTCAGCTCCAAACTACTGCGGCGAATTTGATAACTGGGGCGCCGTAATGTCAGTCTCAAGCAGCTTGCTCTGCTCCTTTGAGCTCTTGAAACCTTTGAATGAGAAGGGAATAGACGCAGCACTCGTTGCCGCCAAAGAACAGATGGAATCCAAGAAGAAGAAACCAAAAGCCAGATGACATTTTCTTGCATGCGTCGTTTTTCATCTCATTTTCAGACTTTTTCTATTGTCGCTACACCTTTTTTTATTTATTCTAGTACATACCTTCTTATAATTTACATTCTTACGAGCTTTCAGTGTGAAAGGAGAGAAAAAAAAATAAAAATAATAATAATAATATTTTGGGTCATTATAGGTGTTGGTTGTAAGTTTTAGCATTATAGAGGTCAATTTTGAGTAAATCACGGACGGCAGATAACAAACCCACTACGATAAATATTATCAGTCGAAGGTATAATGGAAAAATGAAAAAGATAAAAAAATGTATTAAAGTCCTCCACACTTAATATTTTTTTCCCACTTTCCTTTTCTTTGTCAAGATACATTTATTTTACTTCTTCTGTTCAAAATTCACAAGTCAATTCTTCACATACGGGCTTTTCCACCCAGGGAATTACAACTCACCAAATGCCTTCCCTGAGGAATAGCAAAAGAATACGTTCTACTGCTTCGGGCACTTCTTCGGCTAACGGCTCCGCCACAGCCTCAACCAAAACCTCAACAAGGGGCAGCGAAGAGGCCCTGAGTTCTCGGCGGCCGAGACGTAGGGCAGCATCTCAGTACAATCGGGGGAAGGGCTCCTCGGCAAATGGCGCTGGCGAGGACGATGAAGAAGCCGGAGATGAGGAGGAGGAGGAAGAAGAAGCTGAAGAACTACGAGTGAAGAGGGACGACGACGGCAACGATGCCGAAGAAGATGAAGATGAAGACAGGTCAGAATCTCTCTCCTCAGGTGAAGTGACTCGGTGCATATGTGGACACCAAAACTTACAAACAAGCTCGATACCACCCAAGACCGAGTACGACGCGGGGCTTTTCATACAATGCGAGCAATGCATGGTCTGGCAACACGGATATTGTGTAGGGTTCCTTGCTGAGGATGATGTACCTGACTTGTATTACTGTGAAAGATGTCGCCCAGATTATCATTTGGTGGTGGTTCGGCCATCTGGCAAAACCACGCGATATCTTCCCAATGAAAAGAAACTGGCCAGCGCTCTTGCTGCAGCAACCGCAGTCCCTGAAACGCACAATCAAAGAAGTAATGGCACAAGAGGCTCACCAAGATTACGCCGGGGAGCAAGTCCACATGAAAACTCTTTGACAACTGCATCATCCACTGGCACGTCCGCATCTAAAGCTACCTTAGAGGGGGCAACAGCATCTACACCTACAAATTCCGGCACCCGTGCATCAAGAGCAGCATCGGAAGAACGAAGGGGTAATCACAGCTCGCGAAGGTCAACGCAAAACTCTCGTGATGCAGCCTACGAAGAGACCTTGAAACGAGTGTTGGAAGAGTCTGCGCATGACGCTTCGGTCACGTCGCCAACCTCTAATGGTACAGAAGCAAGAAGGCTGAGGAGTCTGAGGTCTGTTGACTCCAAATACCTCAATGGTGCGGCTGGTCGACTGGACGTGGATTCTAAGGAAGAGCCTGACCACGATTCAGAAAGCAGCCTCAGCAATAGCCACAGCTTGAGTAACGATAACAATAGTAGCAGCATTATAAGCAATACCCACAACAACAACAATAGTAGCTATAGCAAAAGTGGCAGCAATGGGAATGCAAGCCAAAACAAAACCTCTAGCAACAACAATGATGGGGATGATCGCAACGAGGAGACGGGCGATTCAAGCACCAGCACGGCAGCCACCACCAATGAAAGAAGACGTAAGCGGTCATCTCCTGGCGTCAACTCGCCGAAACGGCTCTCAAGAAGCAATACTATCAATAATAATTCAAACTCAGAGCGAGAAGGTCACGACGAGGACGAACAGTCACCGACCAAGAAAAAGGCAACTAGCAGTAACAACAGGCGCAGCAGAGCCAAGGCTAAGCAATCTACAAAGTCTGAGCATGCCAATGGAAATGGTACAACTTCCTTGCCAGAAAAGGCGAAACCTAGAATACCCGCTCCGTATATCACCATGGTTGAGATGCAAAGAAGGGTGGCAGCTATCCTGGAGTTTATTGGAAGAACCCAGCTGGATCTTTCTCATGAACACGATGAGCGCAAAAGACTAGTCGAAGAAAGGCAAGCAAGGTTTAAGGCACTATATGGTGAAAGCGGCGATGCCGAGTCAATGCCCAAAGAGTTTGGCGTACTTTTCGATTCCTATAAATCCAGTTTGGGTACCATGGACGAATTAGCTGATAAGTTAATGATTTGGGAAAAGAAGTTCGGTCAATACACACCTTCGTCATAGCTTTATTTATAACTATCTATATAAGAATTGAAAAAAAAAAAATTAAAACAAAGAAAATAAAAAAAAAAAAGGAGAGAAAGAAAAAAAAAAATCTATTCAACATTAAGCTACTCTGGCATGTAGTCTCTCGCTGGCAGTGACTGGTGGCCATCTGTCACTCATATCTTCCACTTCACGCAGAAATGACTCCGAGTTGAGGATACTAGTTCCACCTAAGATGATGCGGACACCTTTAGTACTAGCATTTAATTCGGCAACAACACGAGCTTCTTCAAACGTTGTGCCGCCGACCATGAACACTATTACATCTTGAGGTCGTTCAGCTTCGTCACTCACACTACTACTATTATTGTTAGCCCACGAAGGTGTGTTAGGATCGCCCGTGGGTAGGTAGGGATGTGTAGTTTTCTTCAATCTGCCTCGAATCAGCTGAGACAACGTTTGCTGTAGTAGAGGAGTGTGTTGAGTGTAAACGTTCTCAACACCTTTGAGACCTTTGAATCCGGATTGAGCTCTTGCTAAAAACGAGTCTGAGCCGTACAAGTTTTCTTGTCTTTGCTTAATCCCGCCGTACTGATACACCAAAGTCTTTGCAGCAGATATTTTGAAATCGCTCAATGTGGTTGCGGTGCTTTTCAGCGTTCCCAGTAATGCTTCAAAGCTGTTACCACCACTGTGGTTTTGATATCTGAGTCCGTATAGTATTATCAGCTTCAGTTTCAGCTCATCATTAATTGGCAGCTGTAGGAGTTCTTGCAGAGTCTTCAGATCAGCATTATGCGAATCGTTGCACGCTAGCGACTGCTCCAGCTCCGAGACTTGCAACAGCTGGCCGGTGGTGACCAGCCTACTGAGCTCGCCAACTAAAGTAACATGCTTGGACACATTCCCACTCAGTTTTCTAAACTCAGGGTAATCTTCTACAAACCGTTTCATATCAGATATACTTTCAATTGAAGAATTCGACTGAGTACGTTGTTGGTAATGCGATACGTAGTCTCGAATGGTAGCACCCAAGTCTCCGAAATTCAAAAACATGTTCCGGTCAAAAAATTTGTCCTGGTCGCTAGATAATACAACTTCTTTCAAGTCCTTCGGGACATCTGGTACAGTTGATAGATCCACCCGGTTATTTTGTATACCAATCAACTCGTGGACCATAGCCTGATAGGACCATGGTGTTAGTAGTGGAGTCACTGGATCATTTCTTCGGTCCAGAAGTAGTAAGATAGGAGGGGTATCAGGTGTCCTAAAGTTAAATAGTTGATGCTCCTGTTTAAAAGCGAAAACCAGCTCTTGGCCTAGTTTCTTTGTCATTTGGCTATTGTTGTCATATCGAATTAGGGGCTTAGCTTTGACTGTAAGTAAGAGAGCACTCAAAGCTTCAGTACTTCTGCCCAAAGCCTCGAAATTCCAGGTATCAAACTGGTCTCCGAAAACTCTGTGGCCAAGACTAAGATTTAAATTCAGCGAGAACAAGTCTCTGTTGACCACTAGGTAATCCAAAAACATTTCCTGCACTTTGTCCACCACCTCATGGTCATCACTTTCAGCTAGTCTTTCCAGGTATGATTTCTTGACAATTCCGCTGAAATACAGCTCATACCTTGAATATTTGGGCGCTCGCAGTTCATCAATTAAAGCTTGTATTGAGTCTCCAGTAGGCCTCACGAAGCATATACACCTCAGATGTCGCATCTTTTCTCGCCCAGTATTATCAATTCTATCAATAAGATAAATTTCATGCTTAAGCAGAGTAGATTGCGTAGAGCACAGTGATATTATCGGCGTGGTTTCTTTATCCAAGAGCAGGACTTTGATTTTGGATGAAGCTGTGCCATTTCCACCACTTCCACCACCAGCACTACCTGTAGCTCCAACCATCCGGTTGATATAGGAATGAGAGCTTTGTATTAAATCCATTTTTGCAGTGGCTATATAGGTTGTAGTGATATATGTTTGTTTGGTCCAAATTTCGATACTGTGCAAGAATATACGACGTACGTATACGCTATAGCTCAGATCTGACAAAACCTCATATATGTCGATTAATTAGCTTATAGCGCTAGCTACTAGCATACTTAATTACTCCCGGCAGAGCTGAACAGGAATAGATTAATTTACGACACTAGTGTTTTTCACTTTCCGTTTAATCAGCGCGCTGTAATCATATATCACACAGCTATGGTTGAGCATAAGACAGAGAAGCCACCGCCTTCAGACAACTCGGCAAGTCCCAGTTCTGACGAAAGCACCAGCACGCACGATAATACTGCTGCCAACACCAACACCAACACCACGCATGGCAATACCAGTACTAGCAATGGTCAGCATAACCCGACGCCATACATGGGTTCGCCGCATTTAGGGCCCAAGAGAAAGTCGCAGGTGAAATTCTTGGCTGGTCACTCACGTAGCCATAGTTATAATCGGTTTCCCAGAACAACCTCGTCTACAAGGGTGAACAAACTGACTCGCATGACTTCCTTTCCATTGACCGAGGCAGCAGCAGCAGCAGGGACACCTGGTAACCATGGCACAGCAAATGCGACTAACCCTAGCATTGAGGGGAACAGTGCTCCGCATATCGAAGATAAAATGCGATCCAAGAGTAGCGATAGTTTGCTGTTAAAAAGGCCATTGAATAAGTCTCGGTCGTCACAATCACGCATTGCTTCAAACTCTCAGCATACTAATAACGATAGTAACAACAGCAAGAACTATACAGCCAGGAGAACTGGAGGGGGTCCCATTTCTCCGGTCATTCAGCTTGAGCACGAGGAAAGCGACGAGGAGGATGCTGACAAGGATTACGAGGATTTACCGGACGACGAGCAAACTCCAGACGATGCCAAACTGAACGGAAAGACTAGTACGGGAAGTAGTGAAAGTATGAAGACTGGTACTAACGAGCCTGCTGGCAAGCCTAGCACTCATTCAAAGCATGATAAGTATCAGCCGGAGATTGTATCTAGCATTCCCGCACCTCCGCAGCTTAGTAATGAGGTAGTGGTTGCTGTGTCGAATGTATCAGATGATGGGATACCTTTGGGCGATACTAGCTTGATTACTTCAGTTCAGTCAGACAGTAGTAGCAGTGGAGCTTCACGGAAGGACTATTTCTCTGAAACCCCTGAGACGCATTACCGACCCCCTGCATTAGACAAATCATGGGCTGATCTGAGTCAAGCTGTAAGGTTGAACACTCCACAAAGCAGGCGGAATCATGGTTACAACAGCGGTAGCAGCAACGGCACCACGAGGTCTGGAACCCCAGACCATGAAACCAGAACCCAGCAAAGGCTATGGCTCCAGAGACAGCGAGTTGAGGATTCTGGTGGTGCTTCAGGCATGGGCAGCAGTGTAGCAGTGTCTCTCAGCTTGGAGCAGAAAAGAGGATGCGATAGAATTCTTCGAGAATACTACAACTTGCGAAGGTTTGTGGATCCTGTGGTGGAAAGTCTCAATAGAGTTAACAATGTCCGGACAGATCCACTAAAACCGTTAGTCCTCAACAAGAAAACTAGAGCCTCTCAGGGGCCCCAGAATCCACATGATGAAGATGATCATGGGCTCGGTAGGTTTGGCAGAAAACAAAAATCTTTATCAGCAACTACATTGAATGAGATGGCAACAAATCATATGATGGGCTCAGGTATTAGTGCAAACGACAACCATGATCATCAACGATATGATAACAAAATCACTGCGTCAAGCGCTGCTAGTGCCGCTGCTCTAGGTTCAGTGGCATATAACCTTAGCAAGCTCTGGACAGATGGGTTCAAAGACCCGTTAGCTGAGCAGCAAAATGAGACTCCAGCCGGTGCTGATGCAACGCCAACAAGAGCTGGGTATACCCAAAAACCCCAGCAACGACAGCAGCAGCAGCAGCAGCAGCAGCAACAACAACAGCAGAACCAGCATCAAAACCAGCCACCCCAGCATCAACAGCAACAGGACTCTATAGCTAATCATGCCCAGCAAGCTCAACTACAGCTCCAAGCCGCAGCCAACCGTCCTCAAATCAAGCTCACGTGAAGCTTTTTACATATATTTATTTTAACCTTTTGAACTCTCTTTTTCACTCATCTTCTCTTACTCCAATATTAATATACACATATATATACTTTCACTATTTCAAAACAGGGACTTTGAAGTTATTCTGTAATCCCTTGTTCAAGACATTATCCATGGTATCCTCGAAATCGTCCTGGGACATTTTCTCAAACTTGCGGTAAAGTTTCAATGCGGTTCTTGCATCTTCAATAGAATCATGGTTACTGGCTTGAACTTCTTCGTTCAGAACCACCCAGGCCAAGAATTTAAGCGATAAGCTTCTGCGACTGGATTTCAATGAGAATATTTTGACCGTGTCTATGACTTGAGACTCTGGTACTTGGATATTAATTGTTCTGAAATCATTGTAAAGCCCGTGTCCTATGAATTTGCACCCAATGTTGAGCAGAATCCATAGCTTCTTGTATGCAATGTCCAACGATACCAGTTCCCGCTTTGACAAAACCGGGTCTAGTTCTCCTGGCTCTATACCAGAAAAGAGGGTCAAGTAATCAACCACTACCTCTGTAGTCGCAATGTAATCGTCAATGAACGGAACCCCTTCCTCAGGACCCTCGCCACGAATCACAGAAACTCGAGCCAGGGACATTGAGTTTGGTCGTAGCAAAAGCTTCTTGCCATCACTTCTCAACTCCATTTCTTCTTGTCTTAGCATGACAAACTCTGCATCAATAGCAACCAGGCTGCCCGCGTGGGGCGCTTCCTCGGCAGTAAGCCGTTTATAAGCTTGTCGGTGTTCTTCGCGTATACCGGCAGAGAAATGGTCCCTGTATAGAATACTTGTATCCATTCGCTGTTTCCAGCCCTCGAAATCGAAATCCGGAGCGTCTTCACGTTCATACAGAATCAGCACGGGCGTTTTCCATTCCGGTGAATAATTAAGAGCATCCGTGGCACTCTCGATAGGCATAACCAGGAAATCATTGAACAAATACCATTCGTTGTCGATACATATAACTGCCACCAAATGATTATCAGGGTTGCCGGTATGCGAGATCTCATTAATCACCCCTACTAGCTTATACTTCACGCCAGGCCCGTCTTTATTGACTGAAAATGATAGCTTGTCATCTTCATGCACGTCTTTGTTGAGGCTAACGCTGAAACTCCTAGCCGGCCAATCGTTTCGTTTCCAGATACTTCTGTCCTTGCTGGGGTCAGAGATGTCCACACAGATATTGAGCAGAGATCCTAGCTTAGATATAATCTTTGAAGATTTCATGACCTGGTACCGTTTGCACTGGTGACACCATCCTCTGGTAGGCACAGATCTGGCCATACTTGCAGTTAGACATTCTAAGAACCCGTTCCCAGAGCTAGATGCAACGGAGCCAGCATGTGGTCCTCGGCCACTACCCCCGTTATTGTTGCTGTTGTGGTGGTGGTGGTGGTTATTGCTGCTGTTACCATTATTACTTGGAGTGTTGTTTCGAGCAGATACCAAATCCAGGGTATAAACAACCGACGACCGATTACTCGAATATCCACAGTTTTGACCCTCAAACAAGTTATTCACGTGGTACCCGGCAATATCATCAAACTTGTGATAGGAACTCTCGGGCCCATCTTCCTTCACCAGAGTCTTCTCGTCAAGTTGAATCTGTTCCAAGAAAAACCGTACAAACTGCTGAATTAGTGCTCCCATTCCAACAATTCGAGGTGGAGATGCATCATCGTAAATCAGCCCCAACCTTGAAGCTTGAACGTTTTTGTTTAAAGCGTTGGAGAAATTTGCAATTCTGCAGTTTTTCCCTTTTGCTTTGTGCAGCATGTCAAACACCAGTGCCAAGTCGCACAGCATATTTGCCGAGGCTTCTTGCGAAGTGTTGTTAGCCAGCAGATTTAACGAGAAATTGAACATGATTTTGGAGTACCGGTACAGTTGGATTAGCGAATTGATGTAAGAGTTGGGTAGCTGCGTTTCCAGACCTGAATACTGTGTTTGGTTGAAGACATCAAAATCAAAGTCAGCAACCCCAAACTTGCTATATTTGATCTCCAGTTTCCGGTATATCTTGGGTATTGACCCTTTGCGTTTCATTTCCTCGGGGTTCTCACCATCCAAAAATAAATCAGCAGCATCTTCCACTGTCCTCGGTTTGCTGCCGCCACTACCAACTTCGCCATTATCACCATTATTATTATTATTATTGTTGTTATTATTATTATTAATACCAGCACCGAGACCATTGCCAGTGATAGCGTCACGCGCTTTTTCGCTCAGGAATTTAGGGACAACAGTGGAAGACCGGCGCATTTTATCCACGGAAATGTACCTATCTGCCAAGTTGCGTTTCGGAAAGGACTTATTGTAAGGAGCAAACCCGACAAAATCCTTCGATTTCATTGAATTCAGAATCTCCTGCGGGATTTTCTTAGCAGGCATCCCCGTGCTAAACCGATAGGCCTTGTCTGACCATGACGAAAGCAGCTCATCGCTATAATATGGCATTCCTATACTCGACAGTGGTCTTTCGTCCGCGAGATCGCCGTCCCTATCTAGCTCGAATGGGGTTCCACTTGGCACCTGTGAGGTCGGATACTCCAGCGGTTTAGCAAACTCCATGAAATATGAGGATAAGCCTCTGCCCATAGCAGCTTGCTGGCGGTCATCACTCACATTCGACCACAGCTGAACCGTGCTGGACTCGTCACAGAATGCCATGTAGTTACCGTTGACAGAAACGTCCATGTTGGTGAGCGGCGAGCTCACTGCTGCCTGGTATAAATGCACATTGAGCGGGTTACCAAAGTCCAAAAACTGGATTTGGCCGCTGGCAGATGCTATAATGCAGCATGAAGATAATTTCGGGTGCATGCGAACAAAAGCAGCACCAGCAGGGAAGGGGATAGGTGGTAGCGACTTCATTGCCCTCAAGTCGTAAACATTCACTAAAGGATCTGGTATGAAGCCTCGTGATTTGCCGCAGGTAATCACCGTGTACTGCGTGGCATCTATGCTGGTGATATCCTTATGCGGACTGAAACTCTTCACTGATTTCAAGGTGTTTGGGTCAAGGATTTCTAGCTTACCACCTTGAGTGCTTGCTGTGAGGTAACTGCTGGCCTTTTTCAGAATTGACACCCCGTTGTCCACTTCATCAGGGTATAACTGTGTCCGTGATATTACTGAGCCTCTATCTATATTTATGCGTATTAGTCCAGCACCCGTCGAAGTACCCACAACGATCTCGTTCTGGCTTCTATTCATGTATGCCAAAGATTTAAGCTCGACTTTCCTCTTGTTCTCGCTACTACTACCATCTCCCTCCTCTGGCCGTATGACCAACTTTCTCAACCCTCTAATGTTATGCAGATTAAGCGCACTCGCACTTAGGGAAACAATCCCCTTTGGATGGCTCAACAACCCTCGTATACCCGCATCGCTTGTAGAGAAAAAGCTGGTATATTTATCCAAATTAGGACCACTGAAGGAAGCGACTCGGCCTCTGTCACGCTCTCCAGTCCATATCAAGTCGCTATATGAGTCAAATATCAAAGAGTGCACCTGACCAGCTACAGGTATTGGCTTCTCAGGAGTTGCCACTGCGATTGAATTGAGCCTTCTGGAACGCTAAAGAAACGGTTAGATCCTTTGATGTATTCGAATAGTATATGGCATGGTGAGAAAATATTAACTTACCTCATTCCAGTCCTCCATTGTATATACCACTTGAATTCACGCCAACTTGGGATAGCACTATGATGATGTCTAGGCAAAAAAAAACGCGTATACCATACAACTCTCAATATAGCAAGCAGCTGACTTATAGTCCCGTTCTGGGTCACTAACTCAAAGAACCCAAAATGAAATAAAATCCACGTCCTGAAAATAATATATCAAGCTCAAATCCCGTTCACAGGGTTTCGGTTTAAGGATCAGGAAAACGTGCACGAGTTTTCAAAGAACGCCAGAGAATTGACGAAGAACTCGGCTGCTCTTACCACAGGATTTAAAACAGAAAGAAAGAAAAAAATAGTTATTCACCTGATAAAGTTTAATAACGGCAGTCCCTGGATCCCTCGTATATACAGGGCTCACGGAACAATGTCTCTACAAACTTAAAGTTCAGATATATCTATACCAACAGAAATGTTAGCAGCTTCGAGACGATATGGGCAACTTTTACGTAAGGTATCTCTCCACACTCAAAAAAGTGGCAGTATAATGATCACGTTCTTCAGAGCTCTTTATTATTTTTCTTCGAGTCCCGAGATCTGATTCAGGTCTATAGCGCTATAAGAAGGCATTTAAGCTTTTCCAACCAGTTTATTATATATATATACAGAACGGAGCGGAGGGTTTTGTGGATTTTGCAGTCTCGGACGGAAGAATTTAGAGTGACAGAGAGAAAGGAAAAGAAGGAAAAGGAAAAAGGAAAAAGGAAAAAAAATCAAACAAAAGCCAAGCTCAGGGTTTCAACAAGTGTTATATATTTTACAGAGTTTTGCTGAGGAGATAAAAAGAGAGAGCGGCAAAGGACTGATAAATAGAGATACCTAGTGCTGCTTTGTGTACATTTGCACTGTTTATACTTTTGGTTTTCTTTTGGCTTAAAGACAGCTCAAATACTTCACATTGTTGGTTCTTGGCCTCATGAATTTCATGCGATAAGGACATTATTTATATCTGTTATACACAACATGACGAAACCTATAACGACGACAGACTTATCAAACTATTCAATGCAGCAAGAGGCTGACTTGGACATGTCAAACTCGGTATTTGGACTAATATCATTACAGGTAAGACTTTGAACACGGCTCGCAGACAAAACCACACAGTTACTAACATATATACTCTAGCTCAAAATCAAAGACTCGCCAATCTTGGGACTGGGCTCGGTGGCAGGAACAATTGTAGCTAGCTCTGCAGGTATCCTGTATTACAACAGTATCGAGCAATTAAGCAGGAAGGAGTATCAGATTGAAGGGTCAATACGGAATGGCAGCCTGGAAGCCTTATTTACTGATAAACTTGACCCGAAAAGTAGCATGTTTTTCAAGAGTTCCGGATTAACCCATGAGGGTACGTTCTGTGGTATGCTGGAACTATATTAATATATATATATATATATGTATAATGTAGAAAGAAAGAAAAAATTTTAGTTCTATTGTTCCTTTTTTTTCCTTTTTTATGCTCTATTTGATTTCCCTTTGCTTTAACCGAAATAAATGTGAACCATTGTCTTTACCACGTTGAATCCAAACAAGCTTATCAAGTATAGCACAAACAGAATAGGTATTGGCACCAATAATATCTCGGTGTGTTCCAAGAAGGGCATATTGCTGTACCCAAAGAACGAAATGATGAAATAGAAATATAATGCAGCCAGATAGAGCGTGTTACCCAGGAATAGAGCAAACCAGTTAGATCTGGTTAAAATAGGCATTAGGATGAACTGCACAACGTACAGACAAAGCCATACCAGCAAGAACGCATTGCAATGAACGTCAAAGCAGTAAGCCCACTCCAGCTCCCAGTTCCCGCCAATGCCCATTCCATTGGGTCTTTTCAAAAACTTGGACGCGAAAACCCAGCCCAGTGTGGCGATAACCACTCCGGTCAACAGAAAGTCTACAGCAACCATGTAGAACATTAGCCGTATTATGGACATGACGCCAGGCGAATATGCTAAACCCCATGCTATAGCTGACACAACCAAGAAAAACGACAACAAGATCACAAAGGATGGGTCATCTCGAGCCCACGTATTCTTGGTCTGCTTATGATAATACAATGATTTGTACACTTTCCGCGGGTTAACCACAAGGTAGAAAATCTCCCAGGCCGCCGTCTCGAAATCCAACGTTGGAGGGTTGAAAACACGTCGCAGCATCCGCGGCAGCCTTATACCGCCCAGTGACGTTGTGGTCGAAGACGTTCTCCGTCTTCCCGGGAATGGCCTCGCTAATGACGGTTCTGATGATGATGATGATGATGCAAATGTATTAATTCTTGGTGCTGGGCCAAAGCCTAATCCTACTCCTGCTCCTGCTGTTGCTGATGATGCTGATGCTGATGATGCTGTTCCTCGGGGATCCCCACCACCACCACCCGGCGTCGCCGAGGCGAAATTAGAATCACCAACATCCGACGACGTCAAGGGTAGTATGTTAGGCGACGACAGGTATGATCTTCGCGCCATGGTTTGAAATAAGCTGTGAAAAATGTGAAGAAAAAGAAGAAAAATGTCTGGAAAAGTGAAAATCTCAAGATGCACACAACAATAAGAAGAACAATTAATAAACTTCAAACCCACTGTCTCAATTGAAATGGGTCCAAAAATTCAAAGGTAAAGTAAAGAAGAAGAAAGAAAAGAAAAAAAAAAAAACTCAAAGTAGCTCCTCCCAGTAGATACGCGAGAATTTTTGTTAGCACCCAAAAAAGAACAGTTAGGATTTTGGCGCCAGTGCAATATAGTAGTAGTACACTATACTAGATCTTGTGTTGAACCGAAATAACACAGATGAGAGCGTGCGCGCAAGGACATCCGTATAGTATATACACTACATTATAATTTACATCGGAGGGTTAGCGCAGTCTTAGTGGCACGTGATTTGGATTTTTTTTTCTTCTTTCTTTCTTTCTGGTAAAACAGTGCGCACACTAGAGGGCAGGAGCTGGTTTGAAGTATTCATATAGCTCTGTTCATCAGACGTATTCATGGGTTTTCTACAGAATTGAACAAAATTCCTGTTGGTTTTTTTCGCTTGCCGAATCTCGAGAGCTTTCAACATCGCGATTATCATCCCTCACACTTTATCTCAAGACACCGCCCCTCAATGCCAACATGTTAGAGGCGGACAGTGAGACTTTTTTGCTTGAGCCCCAAGATATTGAAACGAGGCTATCTTGGCGGTTGGTTTTGGCAGTGCTATGCTGCTCAGTGGGAGGTTTGCTATTTGGATATGACACTGCGGTTATTTCCGGGGTACTAGTGTTGATTGGAGATGATTTGGGCTCAAGGCTGACAGAATTCCAAGTGGAGCTACTGACTTCGATAACTTCTATTGGGGCTATAGTGGGTTCTATTTGTGGAGGGTTTCTTTGCAATAAAGTTGGCCGTAAAGCGGTTATTGCTGCATCATGCTCATTATTTGTAATCTCGTCACTATTGATGGCCACGGCCCTTGTGTACTCTGTGCTTTGTTTTGGTCGGTTTCTGGTAGGAATTGCTGTAGGTGGTGCTGCTGTTTCAGTGCCGTTGTACATTGCCGAGATTGCGCCGCCTAAATACCGGGGTCGGTTGGTAACCTTGAACATTGTCTCATGCACTGGTGGTCAGGTGGTTGCATACCTGTTGGGTGCAATATTCCAAAATGTGGAGAATGGATGGAGGTATATTTCAGGTTTAGGTGCTGTACCTGCTGCTGCGTTTCTGCTGTTCATGGAACCAATACCTGAATCAGCTAGATATTTGTTAAGTAAAGGTAGAGTTCAGGAGGCCGAGGAATCATTGAGAAGCCTATACCCGCATTCTACTTCTAGAGAGCGAGACCAAATGTTGACGCAGCAGCAGCGGGGTGGTGGTGATCTGGATGTTACAAACTTGAAGCAATCCTTTGGCAAATTGCTCAGTGTCGGCAGTAATCGACGTGCTTTGTTTATTGGGTGTGGATTGATGGCTTGTCAGCCCTTTTTCAACACTTTCATGTACTATTCAGCGACTATTTTTGCATCTATAGGGATAAAATCTCCGGTTACTGTGAGTCTTGTCGTCAGTGGTACCAATTTTGTGTTCACTGGTGTGGCTATTATGTTTGTTGACAAGGTTGGGCGTCGAAGGATGCTACTGCGCACAATGTGGATCATGATTGTTGCATTGATTGTTGTATCGTATGGATTTCTGCTGCTTAGTGGGGAGAAGACTGGTCACAAAACCGGAAAACCACATCAGTCCCCGGGGCTTATTGTGGTTTTGGGCACAATGGTCTATGTAGCTGCGTATGCCAGCGCAATGGGTAACGTTCCCTGGCAGTCAGTGGAGTTCCTACCCTCGGATGTGCGGGCACTAGGGTCAATGATGATCTCATTAACATGCTGGTCAGTTAATGCGCTTGTCTCTGCGTCATTCTGGACTTTATCAAGTTTAGTGTCACCCTCGGGGGTGTTTTTGTTGTATGCATTTATCACTCTGGTGGCTTATATCGGGGTTATCTTTTGTTACCCAGACGTCACCGGGATGCCCCTTGAAGAGATTTCAAAAGTCTTTGAGAGAGGATATCTCATTGGTATGTAGATACGAACCTTAATACTTTTAGATGAATTACATGTGTAAAAAATAAAAAAAAAAAAAGCTCCACACTTGACTCTTTTCCAGTGGGTCACAGGCAAGGCTGAAAGAGGTGAGTATTCCCCAGCTCCATCATCATAGTTTAACCTGTATAAGCTGAACTGTAATGCATGGTAATAGATGACTTAAAAAAAAAAATGAATTACATAAACTATAAATAGAAAAGAAAAAGGATTAAAAAATGTACTTTTTTTTGTTGAGCTCTCGTGGCTTTCACGCTTAGGCGAAAAGAGCCATGGCGGCAATACCGACGGCAACTGCTGCAGAGCTGGCAAAGAAGGCATTGGCGGAGTTCTCATCAGGGCCGGTGGCAGAGCCAGAGGTAGTGACATTGCCTGAGGACGTGGGGATAGGAGCAACGGTGGTGGTGTTTCCGGAAGGAACAGTAGTGTTGTTGCTGGGGAAGGGAGCAGTGGTGGTCACAGCAGAGCCACTATCGGTAGAGGTGGCATTGCTGGAGCCAGAGTCTGCCTTCAAGTTGATGGCGACACAGTCAGCATTGGCAGAACCGTAGACAACGGCATAAGTCTGCGTAGAGTAGCTGTAAGGGTCGTTAATGTTCTTGCAGGCGTAGAACCCGTCAGCGGAACCATTGAGCTGCAAGTAACCATTGTCGCCAACGCTCCACTTACTGGTAGAAGGACCCGGGGTGAACTCCAAGATGGAATAAGCACCGGTGGACCCAGCAGTGAGGTAGAGGTCAATCTGCTGATCGAGAGCATGAGAGATCTGGCCGGTGGACTCGTCAAAGTCATAGCTGGTGGACGAAGGGCTGGTGCTCAAAAACACATAGTTGATGGCAGCACCCTCGTGAATGTCATAGACACCGTAGTCCTTGATAGTATCTGAGTCCGAGGAAGAAGCAGTGAGGGTGAGGCCCTGGACGGCAGAGACGATGGCACTAGCGGCAAAAACAGAAGAGACAAAGGACTTCATTGTAACGAGTGTATTAAAAGTGAGATGAAGAAAAGAGAGAAGAAACAAAGTGAAAGTTTGCAGGGGGAGCACATGTTTAAATACTTTTTTTTTATTTTCTTCTTCCTTCCTTCCTGTCGTAGTTTTTTTAAGCTCTGGGTGTGGAGGAAAGGTACCAAAAGCTTATTGGGGGAAAAGATCCACCAGCCCATGCAGGATCTAAATTTAGAGATGACCCATCTGGCAATATACGGTTATGATCTGGGCAGCAAGGTCGGACGAAAAGCAGCAAAAATTGGCGCCCAGAGAGATTTCGGCGAGAGGTGGTCGGTCAGACATCAGGTGAAAAGAAAAAAAGGAAGAGCAAGAAGGAGCCCATCATTGAGGGCATGGGCTGTAGCAAAAGGCCCGTTCGAGACATGGAATAACAGCCACCGGGGAGATCGAGAGATGTGAAACCCAGTTTTTCACTGTTTATTTTAAGTTTTTTTTTTTTTTTTTTTCACTTTTTGCTCTTTGCGGAAGGCCGTTGCTTTTTGTGAACCATTCTGTGACAACCAAGGGAACTCTGAACAATATACTTGTGTTCAAACCTAAAGAGCGGTATTTTCTGGTAGCTTCGGCAGTCATGTGCATGGAGCGTAATTACTTTAGCGTAGGAGCAGCGAAATAAAGACACAATTTGGCACAATCTGAGATGTGGGTTATTTATAGCACTTGCAACAGCCTTCTCCTCTGTAACCTTTAACTGATGCCGACTGAACCTGGCATTATTACATCACAGGATTACATCACTTCGTGTCTTTTCCAGTCGTAGCAAGAGCTCTAAAAATCACAGTGCTCGATCATTGCCAAAACCTCCAAAAATTCAATTTCGATTCCTAGCGGTGACATTTTTTCTTCATTATAGCCACAATAACAAACTCCTCAAATGACCGACCAATAAACTTACTATTATTATTATTATTAAATGACCGACCAATCAAAATCAAATGACGACCTTGACTCTCTGCTCAAGGAGCTGAGCAAAGAAGTCGGCCCTGTCTCTGTCTCTGCAGACCACCAACCCTCAACTCCCCTCTTCACAGCTTTTCCCACAGAACTATCGTGCACCCAGTGCTTCAACGATGTGGTCATGTGCTACTCAATAGGCGGTCAAGCTCGAAACATATACCGACACGGCGAGCCCAATAACTGTTGGGATCAACGCAAGAAACTCAGGTTCTGTCTGACCTCTCTGGCATCTCCTCCAGAAGAACGGAAGCGACGCATAGCCAAGTTTTACATGGAGCGCCTTGCAAGGCAAAAAATACAAAAGGGCAGCTCCGAGGACGTGTGGGTTGCACGGACAACCCCGTTGAACAAGCCTTTTGCCGAGTAGAGAAAGCCGTCTACTACTGTGCCAGATACATTGCATGTACATAGACCAAATCGCAGTTGTCTTTGAGACGCAGTAAGCTATTAGATCCTTACAGGTGTATTATATAAGACTCATGGGAGCTTATATAATCCCAGAGGTCACGTGGCTCCTTTGCACAATCGACTCACAACTCGCTGGTCACGTGAAAAACCCACGCGATCACAAATAACACACAACCACGTGACCATCAATAGTACGCCTGATCACGCGACCAGTAATAGAATGCACAATCACGTGATTGGTTCTTTACTCATCCACAGAGGTTTCTGCCAAGCAAGCAATTCGTGATATACTAAAGCTAGAGATAACCGTGATAGTCATCTTCTGGTGCAGCTGGCGAGTCACACTACTCACTTACAAAACCCTACAGCTCTGGATCTGTTATCTCCCAGCGATATATGAATCATGATGAGGTTGTGTCTAAGCGCTCTCTGGAGCCCGACTTGGCGCAACTCCTGTTAGGGCAAGTGCTGTAGAAGCAATTGCTCATTCCTCTCTCGATCAAGGCGTCTAGGGGGTCTATATCGAGTCGTATATGCACTATGCCCTCTTCTTCTTTCCACCTTAGAGGTCTGGCTAATTGGCTCTCTACGTGCTCACGGGGAGCTGACCCGCGCAATTAATGATCTCAACAAGATGCCGCCGTGGGCAATTCCCAGAGACCTCTCAGCTTGTTTTCCCAGCATGGATTGAGTTCAGCCGTATCGTAGAACTCGCCAAAAGACCATGGGCATGAAGTCAACGAATGGCGCTCGATTGAATTCCTTGGAATATTGTTTATATATCTCTGAGGAAGAGAACTAGAAAGACGTCTTAAACTCAAGGCTCTCGAGTGCCATTGTTTCCGAGAATCTTATCGATAGAAACGTTGAAGCATTCCGAAGCTTAAAACCCATACAACATCTTTGAAACGCTTAGCCAGTATATAAGTAAGCCCTTGATTTTATCATCCGACAATCTGGCGCACCTATTGAAATTTTTTTATTTTTCTGTTTTTTTTTTTTTTTCTCCTTTTTATTTTTGCTTTTCCTTTTTGTATCTGAGCTTTGTCCTTTCTCTCTTTCTCTGTCCCTCTCTTACCCACCAAAACATTTTTTACTCATATCTTCATACACAATGGTAACGAGAAGGGAATCAAACCCACTGTATAAGCTCATAGTCCTAGGCGATGGAGGTGTCGGTAAGACTGCTCTCACAATTCAGGTATGTTGACCATTTTTTTTTTTTTTTTTGCCGAGGAGAAGTCAGTGGTGGGGATGTATAAAAAAAAAACTTCTCCGCTTCTTTATCTCTCGTGTTTGAGTTCGTCAAGGAACATGCTTTTTTTTGCTTGTTCTTCCCTCCTATTTCATTGTTTTCTTCTATTCTTGCCATATCGTCGTTCATTGTTATTTTTATTATTATTCCTAGTCTAACTCGCTTATTTAGCTATGCCTGAATCACTTTGTGGAGACATATGACCCGACAATCGAGGATTCTTATAGAAAGCAGGTTATCATCGACGACCAGGTGGCTACTCTTGAGATTCTGGATACTGCTGGCCAGGAAGAGTACTCATCTCTACGAGACCAATGGATAAGAGACGGCGAAGGATTTATATTAGTGTACTCCATCACCTCGCGGTCCTCGTTCGCCAGAGTGAAGACTTTCTTCTCTCAGATTGAGCGAGTCAAGGATGAGGATCCATTCGCTACAATCCTGGTCGCGAACAAACTGGATCGCGCCAGCGAGCGGGTCATCACTACAGAAGAGGGCCAGAAGCTCGCACAAGAACTTGGCGGTATCCCATTCTTTGAAGTCTCCGCTAAGCTCAACGTCAACATTGAATCTGCATTCTTGGACTGTGCGCGCATCTGTAGGCAAATCAGGGCCAAAGCTGAAAACCCAGATCAGGATATATCAACCACAACACCACAGCCGATACCCCTTTTGAGCGATAACGGAGCTGCTGGCGGAGATGGCCACGGAGGAGGTCATCAGGGGGCTCACTCGAAATCGAGGCAAGGCAGTGCAGCTTCGAATGGACAATACGCATCAAGTGACGGCAAAGGAAGTGGCTCATCTAAGAAGAAGAACAAGAAGAAGAAGAAGTGTGTCATAATGTAAAAAAAAAAATCAACAATAATAGTCTCCCCCTCCTCCCCAGAAAAAAAACAGAGAAAAAAAATAGAGAAAAAACGAAAAAGACAACAACTGAAAGAGAAACCAAGGAGCACTCCAGACAAGAAGCGTCATTCACTCAAGGAAGATATCATTAATTTTTTTATTTACTTTTACCCGAAGCCAACGAACAGACGGCTTCATCATCTTTAATTTATTCACCACAACAACCTCTTCTCGCCACTTGGGACCTTTTTCTTTTCCGGTTTGAGTTTATTTATGGTTGCTTCTGTCTAATCTGTGGATATACAAACATGCGACAGTGTCGTCGTATCTTTGTGCATCCGACTTACATATGCAACTCAGGCATACTCAACTCTTTTCTCTGTGTTGGGTCTGTTGAAACGATTTCTCAGAGTCTTTGCAAGGACTGGGTATACATGAAAAAACGAGCGCTCTAAACGGCCAATATCTACATGTACAAGATGTAGAACCATAATACGCAAGCTTAATAATTGCCAACTATAAGTGTACTCCTAATCCTCCATCGAAACTAGACCTCAATTTGAGTTACAAGTCTGTACAAGTTCTTTTATCTATTTCTCTTTAGAGATTCAGGTGCTGTTGCTCGTCAGCGAACATTCAGAGTCTGTTTATGCTAGTTATTATAACTATTGGTGTGCATTTGCTACTAAATAACAATCAAACTGTTTTTTCAGTTCTCCAGGAAAGATATGAAAATGAGTTCTCCTTACCACTTTGGTTGATATAATTAGCAATCTCAAAATTCTCCAACGCTTTATCCTACTTCGCTTGTCCTCAGATCTAGCACAGACTTCTCTTTTTTTGACTTCACGTCTCACAAAAGCTTGAAAGCCTTAAAAACTCAAAGCAAAAACACGGAGGGATTCTCTATTTCACAAAGTGGGAACTCCTCTCTAGAAGTAGTCCAATCCCAAATCAATAAGGAGAGTAGACTTCAGCATTGTATTTGCTTGAACCAATAAACGATCCGCAACAAGTATTAGACCTTTCCAAGTTCAGTTCAGTTAGGATATCCTTCAAATCACCATATCTTTCACAGCGACCATTCAACTGAGCTGTGCGCTTTCTAGAAATATTCAACTCAGTATAAACGGCAACAATTTCCATAGGTTCACACCAGTAATGATCTCAGGAATGGGTCCGAAGATACTGCGAACCATATCCGGTGCAGTAGTCAACAGCAGTACCTCGTACTTATCCATAATTCTTCCCAAGGCACACACTTCTTCCTCCCTCTTGAGAAGCGCAAGCTCAATCAAAGATCCTGTGGCATCAGGCGCAATCAGCATTTATAAGATCACTGCGGCAAAAAGCAAAGGGTAGTGACAAGAGCACCTTTAGCGCCTTTGCGGTGCGCTCAATGTTAGGTTTAAAAATTTAGTAAGTACAGAGAGATGAAATAAGCCATATGCGACGGGTTTTTGAGCATCTCATCCTTTTAATTTGGATGCTTAAAACTGAGCTTAAGACCCCCCCTGTTCAAGTGAATGCTTGGGCTTTTTTTTTTTCTTTTTTTTTTTTTTTTTTTTTTTTTTCTGTTGTCATGCGTTAAAAGTTTACTTCAATTCTGGTTATCCTGTATGTGTCCTGGCATTTTACAGCATCTATGGTAAGCTGGGCTGTTCCCCTCCAGAAGCCAGGATAACCTTCTTCAGAGAGAGCAGGCTCGGGATCGACGACATTTAGTGGTTTGACAGGCACGGCTAGAGATTCAGGGGGATCCTCGCTAATAGATCGAAACCCAGGATCTGGAGAAACGCTATCACCCTTGGTGGTGAAACTTCCCTCGAGATCGAGCGACGTCACCCTTTGTGGAGCGGAGATGGGGGAATCCACAACAATTTGAGGTACTTGAGGTTCTTCAGTCACAATGGTTTTAGTTGTAGGTACAAAGGTAGAGGCAGAGGCAGAGGCAGAGGCTGCAGTCGTCGTACCCAACGACATGGCTAAAAATTTCTCAAGAGTTTCCGCAAGTTTGTCGCCCAACCGTTCCGTGCTGCCCTTCATAACTTCCTTCATCTGTTCGGTGTTGTTCATCATGACTTCCTTCATCTGTTCCGTGGTTTTCATCATGACTTCCTTCATCTGCTCCGTGTTGTTCATCATGACTTCCTTCATCTGTTCCGTGTTTTCCCTCACGGCTTCCTTGAGTTTGTCAGCGATATTGTCGCCCATCTGTTTCATGTTTTCCTTCGTGACTTCATCCATGACTTCCCTCAATGTTGCTATGGCCTCCGCGTCCCGATTCTCTGACAGGATTTCGACGAAGTCGCCTTCATATTGCATATGCGGCTCGCCTTCATGAGCCATAAAGGCTTCAGCCATTTCCTCAGAAATCCCCTCAGGCTCCTGGTATCCAAAACCATTTCCCGACGCTGGAGGAAAAGACGCCATGGGAAGTAGAATGACAACAAGAAATGAAACAGCCCTTATCAGCTCCCGAGTTCTTTTTTATTATTATGCAACCCGAATATCACGCTGTAGAATACCTCAGATTGCAACTCTGGCCTTTAGGATAGGGTATTCCAATCAAAGATTAACAAGCAAGTTAATCGTACTTCGTTGGTATAAGAAATAGATTAGATGGAGATATATATATATATATCTATATATATATAGGCCCAGGCTGGATTGAGCTTTGTCGAATCCTCATGAGAGCCTCAAAATTGATCGACACCAAAACAACTCAAAGGGGCCAAATGCCAGCGACGATCACTCATTAATTAAATTATGCACCTTGTCGAGAGGCTCCCTCTGATAAGTCCTCGAGACTGTCTACCTCCCGGTAAGTCCTTTCGACTTGGTGAAATCTTCTTCATTTTTACTAAAATTGCACTGCTCCTTTGAACGCTTCCTCAAGAAACAGGCTTTATTCGAAGGCTCTGTGTGAAATTTGGGTGCACTCCTCTGAAAATTTCGCATCTCTATCTGACTTCGGCATTGTTACCCAGCAGAGCTCACTTCTGATCTTTAAATGCTGAATAAAACAATAAGCACTTTGGTAATTGATTCCCTTTTCTTCTACTGTCAACTTTGGTGAATGTTTCATAGTGCTGGATTACTGTTGACTTATCCCCTGTTGGTACATTTCGTCTTTTGATTTAGTGTCTGATGCACCGTACGCTTTGGAGCTCCGCGCACCGCTTCTGAAAACGTTCACGAACGGATGAAGCTGAGCTGGCTTGACAACTTTCAAGTTTTGGAAAGGCGGCGCAATAACGGGGTATTCTCCTCTCAGACAGTGCATTCAACGAGCAGTGACGCATGCGTTAATTGAGTTTGATACTCTCGTTCCTCATCTTAATCAAAGCTACATGAAGGGTATCAAGCTTGTCTCGTTAGGACCATCTCCCAAAGGACTTAAACTGCCATTGCAGCTTGGAATTGTTACATGTAAGTATCTTTCAGTTTGGCATAATAATTCCGTCTCAATACTCTCTCAAAAGTCGGAATAGACTCGAGCGCTCCTCTGGAATGGTTCTCACAAAATCTCTCCCTGGATTTAATAAACAACCTCGTGGTACTTCAATAGAAGAAAGGAGCTGATGTGTCTCTAGGAGTCAGAAAAAAAGCACCGGCCAGCAGACACAGTGTTAATGGAGCTTGTGCGTTACTTGTAAGATCCCAAAAATCCAGATACGCTTTTCTCCACTCCACCCAAGCCACTCAATCATAGTTGAATAGATAGCTCGTACACACCTCAGCAGTCGGCTATAGTTTCCATGTATACTAGTCGAATCAGCAATTCAACTGGGCCGTCAAGCGAAGTGAGTGCTCTACAGCTGGTCAATCATCAATAACTAAGCCACTTTCAAGAGCTCTAGCTTGAGATTCGAGTATCTCATTTCACAGTAAATCCTCTGTCAAATTGACAACTTATTCCCGCCAATAATGGGCTTGGGCCGTCGAGATATTAAGCTTGGAGAATCTTTGGACAAGTTGGTCTTATTTTCATCATAAGTCAGCAGTTGGATCGCGATTAAGGCGCGTAACGCGAGAAAATCTGAGGAGGAGCTAGGGCAGCCATTTTTTCCTAATCACAGCAACAAACTGCTAGCATTCCACAAGCCGCGCGTTGTGAGGTCTCCAACCGAACACCAACCACAACACCAAAGACACAACAATATTATAAACCTTTTGGAAAAAATATAATAATAAGATTCTCAACAACAGTGAAATTACAAACAAAAAAGAAGTCTATACCATAATTGTATATCTGTGTTTTTGCATATATTGGAAACTGAAGGGATCTTCACAGGTTATTGAGACGGACAAGGCTGTATATGGTGAAAAACTAGGAAGAAGGGAGGTGGTTGTTGAGAGACAGAAGGAAAACAGTGGGAATTGAGTGCCTGGTTTTTTTTTTTTTTTGTATGATTGCAACACAGGCACAGTAAGGGTCTTGGAATTGTTCTATTTCTCTTTCTTTTTTTACCACTTCTTTGGGTCTATACTCGTTATATTATGGCTTCTCGACAGCCCTTGAAGGAGACCAACACAAACAGTCCCAGTAGGGTCAATCTACGTCAATCTGTCGCGGGGGGTAAAAATGGCGTTGAGAACGATGGCTGCAGGAAAGCCTTGTTCACAGGCAGCAGCACTACCACTACCACCACCACCCGTACTGCGGAGAGCAGGACAATTGCGGGTGACATCACAGCTATGAGCACAGCAAATAGCCATGTCGTCCAGGACAAGAAATCAAAACTGCATAGCCAACGCCAGCATCAGCACCATCAGCATCAACAGCATCAACAGCATCAGCATCATCAAACACAACAACATGCACAACAAAATGATCCGTTGCGACAATGGCAAAGGGATTGGAAGCGGATCATGGCACACAGCGTGTTTTACTTTGACTGCGTCGAGCAGTCGCTCACAGACAAGGTGAAAGTCCACATGGAGCCCTTGGGTACTCGGTTCAGCTCGTTTTTCGATATGGAAGTAACCCACCTGGTAACTAAACGACCCAAGGACGGCGATTACTCTGCCTCGGATATTTTATCCAAGGCTAAAAAATACGGCATGACTGTATGGACCGTTGAAAAGTTTTTGAGGTTTTCTACCAACTTGTTTGGGTATGATCCGTTATCTGCAGCAGCCCCGAAAACCGCCAGCAGCGTGGTAGCATCTGCAGCAGCAGGAGCAGGAGGAGGAGGAGGCGGCGGCGCAGGAGTTGCAGGAGGAGGAGGAACAACAACAGCAGGAGGAGCATCGGCTGATTTGTCCAATTTGTTAAGGGAAGAGAAGTTGTTAGGCCCTAATGACAGAGATCCTGGTGCCAAGCGAGATGATTATCATTATTTCAAAGGCCCATATATTCTTATTTGGGATCCTCGGCATTACAACCGACCCACTCTGTTCAAGGAATACAGCAACAAGACTAAGGATGGCTCAAGGGAGTGGCCGTACCTGAGATTCGAGTCTGACGAAAGATCACCATTTTTGAAGGATGAAAGAGGTGCTGCTCGGTATAGAGAGATTGCGGGATACGAGAAGCGCAAAAGACAAGAAGCCCAGCAGCAACTGGTCAAAGAAGAGGATTCCACCAAGCAGAAGCGTAGACTAACTACTAATGCTGCGGTTACTGCTTCTATTACAACAAAACAGCCGTCTAAACGTATAGCCATGGATAAAGCTGGCCGCCCTGTAAAAGCTGAAGATAGGTACGACAATAACTTTGAGGAGGACTCGAAAGAAAACACCGCGCCTTTATCAACTCCCGCTGCAGATGAAGAAGTTAGCAGAGTTTCTGCGGCAGAAAGCGAGAAAGCTGAAAGTTATGTTCACAAACCAGCGGGAAACACTCGAAATGCTTCTGGTAGACAGGGCACTGGCAGAGATGTATTCAGCGCCATTCCAGCGAGCGTCAACACTTCCTTGATATCTAACTCCGTGAGACATTTCCAGAATGACGACAACCACAATGGTAGGTTCCGTGAGCTGGCAGCGTCAGGGATCAATGTGTCCACCGCTACCTCAGCCACCAAATCAATTGCTCAGTCTGGCGATGGCAACTCTGCCAATGGACTTGCAGCAACAGTTGCAGCCACAACCTCGAGGGAAATGTCAAATTTGAAACGCAAAGTTTTGAATCGATCCTTTATTTCTCATGATGCCAGTGCCAGTAACAATAAGGAGTTTCGAGCTGGTAGCAACAACAAGGATGCAGCAGCAGCTGCAGTTCCGGGCAATATGGAGGAAATCAGTAGCAGAAACTTGGGTAGCAACTGCATTGTACCTAGAAGAGACACTAGCATGGGTGCCAGTACAAACGTCAGTGCTAATAACAGCATCCACACGACTGAAAACACAAGGTTGCATGATTCTTCCAATTCTCAGATAATAATAACCACGGGCGGCTCGAATGTACTAGTTCAGTCAAGTACTCACAGCCACAACAATCAGAATCACCACAATAATAATAATAATCATACCCAGCGACAGCAGCAAACTGATACAGTGCCACAGCACTCAGCAACGTATATCTCGGACTTGAAGCCACAGGAACCCAGCAAAACAGCAGCAGCAGCGCGGTCGAACCAGCAAGAGTCTCGGAAAAGGGCTAAAACCAATAAAGTGGCACCAAGACTAGGATTCTGCGAGAATTGTGGCGAGAAGTTTGAAAACTACCGAGATCATGTCGAGTCCTCGAAACATCGCAGGTACGCTACAGATAGCCGCAACTTTGCCGCACTAGATTTCGTGCTAAAGTCGCTGAAACGAGTTAGATACTGAGTTTTTTATGTACCTAAATAGCATAATGTAAATTTCTATTACAAAAAAAAAAAGAAGGTATAGTTTGAATATATAGGGCTAGTACTACGTTGATTTTGTGGAGGTGAGTATATATATACATGTTGAAGATCGGCATAACTATAGGATAACCCGAAATTTTCCAAAAAATTTCACACACATGCGCATTAATTCATGTCTCGTGAAACCATTGATTTTGATTTCCGGGTGAAATATTATTTATAGCAACTTTCAAAACATTCTTGTTGCATTATACAATGCTGAGCTTCACGGCAAGAAGAGCGGTGCAGAGTTCAAGGGATACCTTGAGCCATGTGTGTTTTCTGTCGTGCACCACGCCCACGAGCCACTATTATTCAACTGAGAGTGGATTGAACAGGAGCAATGGCAGCAGCAGCTCGAAAAGTGAATCTGGGGCTAACAGAGGTAATTCTGGTGCTAGCTCAAGGTATGGAGGTACTGGACGTGTTGTACCGCGGAGGACTCCAGTGCCACAGCCAAATCAACAGAACCCGCATAAGCCAAAACGTCATCCTCAGCAACAACAGCAACAGCAACAGCAACAGCAGAAGGGCCCACCTAGGATTCACAATACGCAAGCTCCTTTCAAAAATGCAAAAAAAGGAAACGGGGCATTTCAAGGCAACAACAAAAGTCAACCGAATAATAAAAAAGCGCCTCAGAAGAAACCCAACGGCTCGCCAACAAAGGGGCCCAAAGACTCAGGAGCGTTCACACAGCCTGAGTATACATTTCTGAATGAGACTATACCCAGGATGCAGACCAATGACGCTAAAGCTGAAACTGTGAACAAGCCATTGAAGCAGAAACATTCATATTCGAATAGATATACCTTGGAAGAAGAAACTGCTGAACTACAGCTGGAAGAGCAACAGCAAAAGCGCATGAAGAAAATCAAAGAGCTGAGCCAGGTCAAACCTAAACTGGCAATCCCCCGGTTTATTACAATTGCGAATTTCGCACACATGCTCAAATTTAGACTGCGGGATTTACAAGAACGCATGAAAAAGCTAGGGTTTGCTGAAACCGAACACGATTTTATCCTGGATGAAGAAACAGCTGGGCTTATTGCCGAGGAACTGGGGTTTGATGTGGTTATTGATGACTCCACAGGTGCTGATTTGTTTCCTACAACAGTATCCAAGGACTCTGATGAGCCACTTCGCGCACCTATAGTCACAATTATGGGGCATGTGGATCATGGCAAAACCACCATTTTGGACTACTTGAGGAAATCTTCGATTGTTGATCAGGAACACGGAGGTATCACCCAGCATATTGGAGCTTTCTCAGTGGGACTAAGTACTGGCAAGCGCATCTGCTTCCTGGATACCCCCGGCCATTCTGCATTTCTGAACATGCGACAGCGCGGAGCTAATGTTACTGATATCGTTATTTTGGTGGTAGCAGCTGATGACTCGGTAATGCCGCAAACCAAAGAAGCAATCAAGCATGCGAAAACATCGCAAGTGCCTATCATTGTGGCAGTTAATAAGATAGACAAGCCCAGTGCTAACAAGGACAAAGTGGTGGCCGACTTGGCTGCCAACGGCGTTGATGTGGAGGACTACGGCGGAGAGACTCAAGTGGTGGCGGTATCTGGTAAAACAGGAGAAGGAATCGATAAGCTGGAAGAAGCCATTGTGACGCTTTCTGAAATTTTGGAAATGAAAGCTTCGCCCAACGGTTCAGCTGAGGGTTGGATTATCGAGTCACATTCCAAAAAGGGATTGGGGCATGCGGCCACCGTGCTGGTACGACGGGGAACGCTAAAACCCGGGGCATACGTGGTGGCTGGTGAGAAATGGTGCAAGGTGAAAGTACTAAAAGATGAGAATGGAAAAATTGTGAAAGGTGCTGGCCCCTCAACTCCAGTCGAAGTGCTCGGCTGGAAAGAGCTGCCTGAGGCAGGAGATGAGGTTCTGCAGGCAAAGGACGAAAAGGAAGCCAAGAAAGTCGTGGAGAATAGAATAACGCGTAAAAGACAGCTGGAGGAAGCTAAACAGATTGAATTGATCAACGAGAGACGAAAAGAAATGCACGTATTGCAGGAAATCGAACAACGACAAGAGGAACTTCGTCGAGCTGGGCTAACTGGCGAAGAAGAGAGCGGCTCCTCAACGCATGATGGGGAAACCAACCCTACAAGTAAAGCAAAAAAATTACTTTTCATCGTGAAAGGTGATGTGGGAGGATCCGTGGAAGCTGTAACCGATAGCATAAAGGCGCTGGGAAATGAAGAAGTGCAGGCAGATGTACTTTACGGAGGTGTCGGCGCTCCAACCGATAATGACATACAAATGGCACAGAACTCAAGTGCCAAGCTGTTGCTGTTCAATGTGAAACCAGAACGAGCAATTGTTTCAAAGGCAGAGAAAGCAAAAGTGTCAATTGTGAGCTACGAGGTCATCTACCACTTGCTAGAAGATATCTCCAAACAGCTGGGAGAGCTGCTCGAGCCTGAGATCAAGCACAACGTTAGCGGAGAAGCAACGATACGAGACGTTTTCGAAATCAGTCTCAAAAATAAGAAAATCATGAAAGTTGCTGGATGCAGGGTATCCCGTGGCGTACTCCAATCAATAGAAAAAGTCAAAGTGTTAAGAGGAGGTAACCAAAAAGTCGTGTACACTGGAACTCTAAGCTCGCTCAAGCACTTGAAGGAAGATGTTAAGGAGGTCAGAAAGGACACCGAGTGTGGTTTATCCTTTGAGGGATGGCACGATTTCAAACAGGGAGATACTGTTCAAACATACACCGAACAGATTATTCCCAGATACTTGTAAATATGTACATATAAAGATATTTAACTAAACATTATGTTGGGGGTAGTTTCTCTCTCCTATTGAACACTAAGCCATTTTTACCACTCATTATGGGGCATACACCTAATTTTTTTGTTGCTCCTCCCATTGAACACCAACCCATTCCTCAACGTATCCTACTCCATTAGTGTCCAGCTTGTCTATATTGTCCTCAATAGAGGTTGCTACTAATATTGTCCCCCATTCCATACCGTTAGTGACCGCTTCCAAGTCCTGCTGATCCTCAAGACACATAATGGAGTGTGGCATAACCTGAATTTCAATTTGCTTGTTAGGTATCGATCCAGGAAGTTTTCTCAAAATTGTGTAGACTTCATCGTTGTCGCGGTATGGTATTGGTTTCAAAGGTCGCTGGTATCTAATGACCTGGTCGGGGTTACATTCCACGATAGATACAAACTTCTCAAAAGTCTTGTCTAAACCACGAGCAGCGACCTCTGCTGCAGCACCACCTGCTGAGCTTGACGAGGATTCCTGTTCTGGAACCAGGTCTTCGTCATCATATACAAATTCAATCTTGTTGCTTGTTACTGGAAGCTTGGGCTTAAATAAGCTCTCGGTCTCAGCACCCATGAATGATTCGATAAACTCCGGGAACTCTTTTGACCGCGATTTGGTCTCTAATACTACATCTTTATGCTTAGGCTGCTGCTGTTGCTGCTCCACTTTTTTCTGTTTTTCTTGCTTATTGTCCTTTTGTTCCTCTTTCACCTGGGTATCAAAAGGGTTTGATGAAGCAAATGGGTTTCCTGATGTAAAGGGGTTGCTACTAGCATCGCTTCCTCCAGCTTGGCTAGCCCCGAAAATGTTCTCACCCAATCCTGGCACAACTTTTTTAAGTTCCTTTTCAACAGAGCTAACTTGATCTTTCTTGGCCTGTTCTCGTGCATTATCTTCCTCATCTTTATTCCTCTTGATTGACCGAATTGCCCTGATGCTTCCCTCCTTGCGACGACAACTGGGGTCCTTACATGCAAATACGTAGATCACTCGTGGGTAATACTCAGTTTCCAATGGAGCATAAACTTGTACCAGCAGAGCCAAAAGTTTGGAACAACTTTTGCATTTCACAAGCTCATTCTCTGGAGGTGACCTAGAATCTATCCATATCTAATTATAAAAAGGTTAAACACTCAATAGAACAAACAGAAAGGATAAAAAAGTATATATAAAATAGACCTAAATAGTTTAAAGCTTACTGGCTGGCCACCTAATCTGTTATCGCTGAATTCTATAACGTCGGTAGGTTCAACAGGGTCAGACTGGAAGCCCAGAAGTACTTCCGTGACCTGGTCCTCTACATCTGATAAATCCGAATCCTCATCTGACATTGTGAATAAATAGTTTTTATATGGTGAATTGAGTGAACTTAAAATAAAAAAAAAAAAAAAATAGAAAAATTATTTATGTTTTTTTTTTTTTTTTCAGTTATAGTAAGCCCGATAAGATCATTTATCATAATCTAGCTATCGATTCAGATGGATCCAACTAAAGTTATGCATTTGCTCTTCAGGCTCCTTGTCTAACCTTTCACGAGAGAAAAAATTGCTACAATTCATCATAAATAAGTTCACGAACCTCACCGTATTCGTTAGCTTCTTCAATGTCAGCTAGGTTCTATAGAAAGAGGTTAGCTCGAAGTAAAAAAAAAAAAAATAAAAAAAGGTAGTCATGAACTTACACCCACGAACTCATCGTCTCTGACGATACCAGGCAAGTTCTTGCCTTTAGATTTCCATCTCCATATCTTCTTTGCTCGCTCGTTTGTAGCTACGTCCACCATTGTGTATTTTATCCGGTTGCCCTCAAGTATCCCCACAAGTCTATTGGTATCTCCAACCATGTTGAAACTGGCCGACGAAAGAGAAGTATATAAATAAATAGGTGGCTCGTCGTCGTCTTCCTTGTATTCATCTGCCTGACTTGTATTGACAACTTCAGTATTTGGTACTGATGTCTTGGGAGTTACTACTGACTTCTCAGATAGAACCTCGGTGGTGGTAAGATCTCCTGGTTCATCTGCACAAAGCGCTTCTTTTGTACCACTTTTGATAGCGTCAGGAATAGTAGTTTTAGGCCCACTCGAACTTAGAGTCGAGGCCCTAGATTCTGTGACTATAGGTTCCGTGACCTCAGTGGTTGCTGTAGCCTTGGGCTCTTCAGGATTGGTTATTTCAGACCTCAAAATTTCAGGCTCTGTAGCTCCAGGTTCTGGAACTCTAGGTTCCATGGTTTCAAGCTCCTTAACTTCATGCTCCTTAATCACAGGCCCTGTAACTTCAGGCTTTGTAACTTCAGGCTCCGTGGCTACAGGCTTAGTGATTTCGGCTTCCAAAACCGCGGGCTCTTCACCTTCAGACTTGAAAACTTCAGGCTCTGTGACCACAGCTTTGGCAACGCCAGAATCCTCGACTTTAGACTTAACTTCAGGCTCTGTGACCTCAGCTTTGACAACGCCAGAATCCTTGACTTCAGTCTTAACTTCAGGCTCCTCAACCTCCGGATCCTTAATCTCAGACTTGAATTCTGGCTTTGTTGCCTCTAACTTGGTATCCTCAGAATCCGCGACTTTAAGTTTTGCAAGCCCTTCTTCAAGAAAATCAGACTTATTGGTCTTCTGACTTCCAAATAAACTCTCATTTCTTGGTTTGATGGTTTGCGAAGCTTGCAGCTTGGTCTTTTCACTCTCAGCGCCCTTATCTTCAAAACTTGTATCTTCAGCATGGGCTGTATCCTTAGTGTCCGTCTTGAGGGTGCTAAGCAGCTCAGAGCCACCACCAGATAAAAGTGTCTCTGCGCTATCATTATTCAAGACCGGCACAGCCTTTTCAGAAGCCCCTGAGAAATCTGTCTTTTGGTCTTCTTCAGCAACCATCAACCCTTTTTTCTTCCCATCTTCCTGCGACAGCTCTAGCTCATTCTGCTTGTGATCGCTTGAAAGTTCCAAAGATACATCGGCTGGGGTACCTGAACTTAATGCTCCCAAAGATATGCCACTCTCATTTCCTGCCTGCTCTATTATTGGCTCAGACGGCGTCTCCACAATTGAATCGTCTAGTTCAATTACTTCGATACTTTTCTTACGCCCATCACCGGCGATGATGCTGCCGCCACTCCCTTGTTTGTTTTCTTGTTCTAAACTTGGCTTGTTGACGTCGTCCTTAGATATTTCAGTTTCAACTTCTATGGGGTTTACAGCAGAGGTAACGTGTTTTGTAGTACCAGTACCGGTGGTAAAAGAGTTCTCAATTGCAGGCTTGCTCCCGTCATGCTCTAAACGCGTTGAACCCGGTTGACTCTGGCCCACAGGCTCTTGCTGGCTCGATGTTTCCATTTCAGAGATACAGAGCTCTTGTCAAACGGCTTACTCAAAAAATTTAATAATGAAAATGTCAAATCCCAGTAGTTTCTTTAGTATAAACCCCAAAGTATACACAAAGCAGATCTCTATATATACATGATAGGGACGTCACGTTAGGCGGGTAAAGATCGGTGATATAATCTCCATAGTTCAACTATACATGTACTGTAAACCTGGAAAATTTCAGGAATGATTAATCTTAACACTAAGCGTACGCTGAAAATTTCAAACTCTAAGGTTCACCGCGGATTATTTATTATCACTCTTCTTCATATTCCCCGCCCACTTGACTTTATTTATGAGCGGCACATGCCGGTGGCTTGGATTTTCAGTGTCGATACCGAAAATACTGCTTCCCTCGTGCCATAAGAATCCCAGATCATTGATATTAAGACGGCGAGGACGACGACGACAACTGCCATCATGGATCTGTGCTCAGCGAGTCTTTGTTTCTGCTAGGCAATACTCGACTGAGTCAAGTGCGATTATCTCAAGGTACAGTGGAAGCAATCCTTTGAGATATAACTCCCGGTGGAATAAAACTAAAGACGGCACAGCCCAGGAGGATCTCTCATGGAGACCGCATAACAACCTTAAACGAGAAGTTGGAGAGTTCAACAAAAGGAGTATACAGCATTCGCAAACAGATCCTATCCATTTTTATGCTGAGAATGTAACTAGAGAAAAGCTGGCACCCCGGGAAAACTTGAGTTTGGCGGCAATTGAAAAATTATGCGAGGACAGCGGTACGGAGTTTTTCTGCAAAGTTGGGGCCGAGTGCGCTCGAGTTGAGTTTCATGCTGGAGATATGGTAGAGTTAAGGCTAAGGACGACCGGCGCAAACCAAGGTAAAGTTGTGTTTGGGTTGGTTGCACGTGGAGGAAACTACGTGGTCAGCGCAAAAATCCCTGTGTTGGTGATGGAAACCGGGAAAACTGAGTATTTCAAAAAATCAGAGGTTGAGTTCTTACTTCGTGGAGTTTACAATACTACTCAAGTGGCTAGTATATTTGAGCAAGTTGAGGAAGGTTGCATTGAGATTAAGTCACAATTAGGGTTACTGCATTTGCTTACCCATATGAAACTTTTTGTCTCTCGAGCGTTGTACATATCAAGACAAATTACGGACTACCCGTCAGTAGTACATGCAGAATTAGCAAGACCACATTCTGCTGTTGCTGTTTTTTTCCCTGCGGCTATCAAATCTATCTACGAGTTTTCACGACTGGCTCGTGGACGAGCGGTGGATACAGGTATTAGCGGGATATACATTCTTAGCTGTTACTTGACGCTATCAAGCCAGCAGTCTCAGATCTTGAAACTAAATACCCATGAATCTTGTCGGCAGCCCTTTGTTGCAAGGTCGCTTAGATCAGTTGACAATATCATGTCTTTGATTGCTAGCAATAGCTTGCAATTGAAAGACTTGCAGCAGTTGTTGCTCGAGCGACGGGAAGCACCTGTGGAGGATCCCGAAATTGGAAAGCTTACTTCATTTTTGAGCCATTATGTGCTTTTGCCCGACTCCAAGCTGCAAGACTTGATCTGGGAATTGCTTTCTCCGTTCTACCCAGAACTAAATAAAGAGACTTTGGTTTTACCTTCCACTGTGCATAATTGTCTGGTGGAATGTAGACTAGCTGACCCTGAACATCCGTTTCTGAATGGGTCAGGATTGGTAATATCCAGAAGCAACAGTTCCTTGCTACTGGATGATTTGGGTGGCCAAATTGATTTCGAGCTTAGGGAATCCCTGAGTAAAAGAAACAAAAAAATCACTGAGAAGAAACAAGTTCGGCACCGGCAATTCGATACCACCCCGGTGTTTGTTCTTGATTCCCTCAGCGATATTGCATTTTCATTTGACGTTCTTGATGACCCCAACAGGATATATCTTCACATCCCTGATTTATCCTTTTTGGCCGAGAACGGCAACCTACTAAGACTACTCAACGATAGAGGGGGCAAGTCTATTATTTGCCCCAACTACAACGCATCACTGCCTTTGCTTCCTACAAAGTTTTCTGAGTTGTTTCAGTTCAACAAGGACACATGGACTCAATGCTTGACTTTGAGCGTACATGTTTCACGTACTGGTGAAATCGATTGGCATACCTCGAAAATTGAACAAACGTCGGTATGGAGCCCTATAGTCCTGTCATCTGAGCAGAAACCTGAGCAGCAGCTGGATCGCCGCAATGAATTTATGGTGGCGTCAGTGCGCAGGCTACTTCAGTCTCATGCAAAGTTCAGGCTATCTCAAGGTGCAATTCATGATTTCACGGAGGCTTCAGCAAGTTATCAGCTGCGTCTCAAAACGCTTGAGGATTTTGAAGCCCAACCTACATTTGTACAGGAAGCTCGAATTCTGGCTGGCAGAATTGCCTCGTGTTTCTGTTCGCTTCATGGAATTGAGGCACCTCACATATCTCAAAAGCGGCTGGTAAGTAATCAACAAGAAGGCGACGTGCTCAGTGATTTCCTTCTGTCTAGGATAAGACACCACAAAAATGATCTTGATGAGCTTTCGGTAGCTGCCACTTTTCTTGGTAATGAAACAATTGATTACTCAACCTCTTCTTCCCCTGAACCTCACGATGGTCTTGGAGTACCTCAGTTTCTGGGCATTGCGTCCCCTTTACACGACCTGTGCCATATAATAGCTCAAGGCAGCATAGTGAAACACTTGGACCCTCAATTCTGGCTCAAAGTCGAAAATGTTCCCGAGTACATTCGGTCACAAGTGATACCACATCAACAATGGTCCGATTACTTGCAAAGGCGATTTGAACGGTTTGATATTCTGAACAAGCTACACAGGGAACTCACCAGGGGTGATTATAACATATTCAGGTGTGTCATCTTGGAAGACGCAAAGTTCCCGGAAATGGCAAGAGCATACTGCAATGAGCTCAGCATTGAAGTTGATGTCGCCCTGTTGCCCGACACTGACGTTAGCATAGGTAACAGAATTGTATGTACAGAGATCCTAGAACTCAACCCAGTGGACGGGTTGTTTGTTGTAGGATTATAAATATTTATTAGTTTTCTTTTCTCTCCTAGTATAGCTTCAAATGTCCTGTGATTTGATCAATAACCGACTTGGGAGCAGGACCAATGCCAATAACCGTAGCTGAGCCTGCTGCTATTTGCGTCCGACCAGCATCGTGTATTATCCGTGCAGTCACGTTAAGCGACATTGCAGTTCCCAGTAACAACTCGAGATCGTCCTCGGACCCTACTTGCAGGGCAACTTTGGCTTGACCATATCTTCTCCATTGAGCAAGAAGGGCCGGGTTTGATCTGGCACAGGACTCATAGCATGCAACAGCGGCATGCGCACACTGAGCACACGCTTTACCCCTGGACATTTTCAAGTCTGTTCGGACTACCAACACCATTTTGCACTGTTCGTTACTATTTTCAAATGTTCCCTCAGGTGCATCTTTTTCTTCATATTCGTCGTCTTCGCTGTCGCTACCACTACTGTCATAGTTGTCAAATGAAAGGTATTTGGCACCAATGAAAACACCAGAAATGCCCGCTACAAATGTAGCAACCAGTGCAGTGTATGGAATTGCCATTGAAGTGTAATGACGTTGAGGTGAAAAATTAACTTCAAGCTCGATTTATTTGATCAGTCTACATCACAGGCATATTAATACATGAATCTACACAAGCATTGCAAGAGTTCTAATGAATAAATAATTTCAATAAATAAGGTTAGCCTAGTAGGTCAATACCTTTTTTCTTTTTCTTTGTGACCTTCTTTTGGTATTGTCTCCATGTATTCACTCTTGTATCTCTATTATCCTCCCAAGCCTTTTCTGACTCTCTTTTCTTGCGTTTTTCCTCCATATCCTGGTCAAGTTTTCTCTTTTGACGCTGTTCCTCTTCCATGTGGGATTTCTGCAGCCGTCGTTTCCGTAGCTCGTTTTCAATCAGTACATCCTTGGTTTTCAATCTCCATTCAGCCAGAAACTCGTCAGATTTCAACCGTTCGTCGTCAATAGTCCATTTTTTCTCTCGAATCAGGATCCTTCGAGCGTCTGTAAAACACTGGTCAAGAACTTTCCGTTTCTCGTCGTCGCCCAGCTCAGATTCGGCTTTTTTCAGCAGGTCGAAAGCTTCGGGGGCTCTTGGGTTCTTGGTTTTATCAGGATGGATCAGTAACGATTTCTTACGATACTGTCTCCTGACAACGTCGAGCGTACACCCTGGCTGTAACTGCAAGACAGAATATGCATCCAGTCGGAATGTACTGAGTATCCGGTCAATCTCCTGGTCCTTAGTGAAATCTGAGGCTTCCTGCGCCAAAATAGCGTCAACATCCTCGTCACTCATGGTATCTGATTAAAGTTGATGATCGAGAGATCAAATGTCTTTCTGCAGACCTGTAAGTTGTATATATACGTACGTCTGAATAATATATCCAAGCTTGTCATGGCGGGTCCCCAACCATGCGAAACGTAAGAATGAACTACCGAAAACACCGCCGTAGACTTAACCTACTAACTACATTAGTTTATATGTCCGCAATCTGGGCGAGAAAAAAATGAACAAGGAGTTTCTGGAACTCGAATTAAAAAGAGCATTTAACCCCTATGGCACGGTAATAGATGTAATCACAAAGAAAACCATGAAGATGCGGGGCCAGGCTTTTCTAGTATTCAGTACGAAAAAAGATGCTATTCAAGCATATCAAGAGGCCCAAGGGTTGGTGTTTTATGGTCATCCGCTCGAAATACAGTATGCCCGCACTACAAGCGATACAACTCTACAGAAAAAATCAGGAGCTGCTGCGAAGAAGGAGCTGAAAGAACGGAAACGGAAAAGATCACAGGATAAGGCACAAAGAATAGAACTGGAACTAAAAGAAAAAGCAGCAGAAACCAAAAAGAGAACGGAGGAGTCTGCTGCTCTGGGCGGTGCGAAATCTCAAAAAGAAACCTCGGGTTCCTCACAACAACCAGCGACGAAACGAGCAAAAACAGAAAACCTGGAAGAACTACCGCCAAACAAGATCTTGCTACTACAAAATTTACCTTCAGGTGTGGCACAGTCCGCTATAGAAGGCGTATACGCGCAGTATGCTGGGTTTGAGGAGGTGCGTCTGGTAGCCATCAGGCATGTTGCATTTGTTGAGTTCTCAACGGAAGACCAAGCCATTGTAGCTCGTGAAGCTACCAGGAAGTTAAGTCTAGAAGGGCAGAACGTCACGGTATCCTTTGCCAAGAAATAAATATTATCATTATCAGCATTACAGCATATGTACAAGTATTTACAAGTCATTTAAATCCTTTTTTGTTCATGCTTTGACTACCTCTTGAACCAGCCAAAAGCGGTCTCTTTCAATGCACCAAACAATGACGCTTTCTTCGCCGTCTTATTTGCTTCCCTTATAATTCTCTCGTAGTAATTAGCCATTCCATTAGGTTTAAGAATCCGCTCACTCAACGGGAACTAAAACAATTGTTAGAGTCAATTCATGAATTTTTAGATAATACAAACTCACCCTTTGTTTAGCCTCATTAGACCTAATTTGACCGGCAGACTCAATTTGAGCCTCGAGGTAAACTGTTGAGTCTAATCCCTTGGCAGAAGAATCCGTTATGAAATGCTCATATCTCTGAATTTCAAAATTTCTGAATGACATGGCATAGACTTTGGCTGAATCATCCGGCCACCGCTTCATCTCGCTCACTAGCCTCTTAACCAGGCCTAGTCTATTTCCAAGTGACATCTTCCTGGGCTATAGAAATAATAATCAAGATTCTGATTTAGATAAACTCTTATTCGACAGATCGATTTGAAGTTTTATATGTATATAAGCAGTTTCGAGAATTGAAAAATTTCAGATTTCTTGGAGAATTGATATAATAATGTCAAAAAAAAAAAAAAAAAAAAACATAAAAAAATTACATAATAACAATTAATTCTCCTGAGACTCAAAAGTCTCCAACTTGGAAGTACCATTGTCCCAGGTAGCTCCCTCGAAAACCAAGGCAGACAAAGCTTTGAGAACCTCATCAATGGATCCTCTGACCTGCTTGGTGGTGTCTCTCTCTCTGATAGTAACAGTGTTGTCCTTAAGGGTTTGAAAATCAACGGTGACTCCGAAGGGTGTTCCCAACTCGTCGTTTCTCGCGTATCTACGGCCAATTGTAGCAGATGAGTCGTCAATCTTGGAGGTGATTCCCAAGCGCCGCAGCTTGGAGATGATTTCTCTTGTGACTGGCTCGAATTCAGTGTTGTTCGACAAGGGGACCACTAGAACCTTGGTAGGAGCCACGGCAGGAGCAAAACTCAAAACACCTCGAGCAGCATCCTCTGGTCTTGTCCAGAAACTTTGTTCAACCAAAGAGTACAAAACTCTTCCAATACCAAAGGAAGGTTCGATAACGTTAGGGGTGAACTCTCTGATATGCTCTGTTCTCTTCTTCTTTTCAATCTTGATGAAATCGGTGTCGAGTTCCACCTCACCATCAACGCCATCCACAGTGAAGACAATCTTGCCATTAGCTGCTAGCTCCTTGCCAAGTTCTTCGCATTCGCACTCGGTTCTCGACTCAAGCCATTTCTCAATCTTTGAGGCATCCTTTCTGAATCTTGGGCCGAACTTCTTCTTGTCCACATCAATTTCAAAAGCTTCCACAATAACAGGCTCGTCCAAGGTTTCTCTGACCACCAGCTTTTCTTTTGTTCTAGCAGAATGAACGGTAAGATCATAGGCTGATCTGTCAGCGCATCCAACACACTCGATCCATCCGTAAGACGACTGAAGCTCACAATCCCAGCAGTCAGCAGCATAATGGGCCATCTCGTTGGCCATGTGCTGTCTGAACCTCATTCTCTTGGGGTCGATGCCAATTTTGATCATGAAAAGATAAATTCTGGCAATGAAATATCCCAAGGTTTCATTATCCACCATCTTGGTTCTGACTGCTTCGCCGACAGTGATCTCAGTAATTTCAGTATTACCGGCACTCTGGACATCCTTTGGCCAAAACTTGACTTTGATGTCTTGTACTTCCTTGAATCTAGGATGAGACTTCTTCTCGGGATCCACGAAATGCTCAATTTCAGCCATCAAGAACTCTCTCACTCTAAGAAGTCCGGATTTGGGCGAAATCTCGTTTCTGTAAGACTTGCCGATAGAAGCAGAGGCAAAGGGCATTTTCAAGTTGTTGTACTCCAGCAACTTGTTGAAGTTAAGGAACTGACCCTGAGCGGTCTCCGGTCTCAGGTATCCCTTCAATGCACCGGAGGGGCCAATCTTAGTCTCAAACATCAGATTGAACTCCATGGGTGGCTCCAAGGGTTTATCAGTAACGGGATTTCTAATATCATGTTTGACCATGAGTTCTCCAAGCTCAGGACCGGAGTAACCATCAATCTTGGCCAAGATATGCTCGTACTCAGCAACAACCTCGTCGTCAAGTTTGACAACCTTGACATCCTTGACCTTCTTCTTTCTCTTCTTTTCCTCGCCAGTTCCCTGGAAAGCCTTTTCTCCACGGGCTTCTTTATCTCCCTTGAGTCTGCTTTCCAAAACCTCTTCGACCAAATGATCAGTTCTAAAGATCTCTCCGGTATCAGGATCACGACACATCCAGTCAGCAAACTTATCCACGTGGCCGGAAGTTTTGAAAACTTCGTAGGGAGTCAATGCGGTACAGTCAACCTCCAGCATGTCCTCTTCCAGAACGAAATGCCTTCTCCAGAGATCCACCAAATTGGCCTGAAGTGCACATCCAGCAGGACCGTAGTCATACAATCCGGAGACACCTCCATAGATATCAAATGAGGGAGACCAAAAGAATCTTCTTTTCAGTAATGCCTCCAGAGATGCCCTGCTAAAGGGCTGTGGGGTCTCGGGTCTTCCACTCATCGTACGTTTACCACCTTGATGATCTTTGGAAAACGCAGATACAGTGCTGTGTAATTGGAACCTGTTATATGCGCCTCTAGGTAGAAAGCGCCGTAGAGGTGAAAGTATCGTTGTTAAAGAGTGAAGTGGGCTTATCTTTCCACGAAAACAACTATTTGAAAAAGTGACTATATGTCAAAGGGAGAGAGAGAGAAAAAAAAATGTGTGCATTAAATATTTTCACCAGGAAATATGGGCTGGTGATTATGTGATCTGGCGGTTTTTCAGTCATAACTGATCGATAATACTGGAGACGTCTAGCTCAAGCCAAGACGCTGGCAGCTAGTACTTTTGTGAAGAAGAGTAGTCTAAAACTCGTTAGAAAATAGTAATATTTAGCAAAACGTAGTAGTAATTGATGTTTAACATACCTCTTGGACTCATTACCAGACCTTTACCCTTTCTCGCTCCACGGTATACGGTTTCAATGATATCAATGAGCTCTTGTTTCGAGTCCACCAGGAAATTCAGCTTGTTGTTATCACCAGTGCCGAAATCGCACAGCATGTGCTTGTTTCTATAGAAGAACATTACTGTGACTGGGTCATATAGTTCATACATTTGGTTGAAGTCTGGCACTTCGCCGATATCACAGACGTAAATCACGGCAAAGTTCCGTACTTTATCAGCAATTCCATAGAGAAGCTCATCCATCTGCATGCAGTCTGGGTCTGAGTCTCTACCAAATCTGATGACCACTAATCGCTCCTCCTCAGTGACGATAGCTTGGTCTACATGCCAGCCTGTTCTCAAGTGCGGCAAGAACACGCTTCCCATAGTGTAAATGCAATCAGAAATGTGAAAAATTTAAATTCTCATCAATTGAGAAGGACTATAGATATATAATAAAAACAACTTTCAAAATGCATTCTTTTTTAGATATATTTACAAACATACATGTAGGACTCTAGTTTCGTCTTCGAGAGACCTTACCGGTGGTTATAGACTTTGCGTTTTGACTAACCATGTCCAAAAACACGTCAGATTCGCTAGAAGCGGCTTTATCCTCAGATTCTGACACCTGTTTGCTATCTTCAGATCCATTGCCACTGCTGCTGCTGCTGCTGCTTCTACTTTCAGACTCGTCGAAAAATGCATACTTCTTGCGGAACTTGGCCAATTTCCCGGTAGAGTCGCTCTCAGCAGATGCAATCTCAGGCCGAGACTTGTTCCACTTGGCGCTGTTCCGCATATCGTTGAGATACTTCCACTCCACACGGGGGAACTGTGACCGTCTGGTATACGTAGACCCATCAGAAAGCTGGACTTTGCAGTCGAACTTGTAATAGATGGCAGGCCGCGTTTGCCCAACCGGCAACTTCCTCTTGATTCGTTTTTCCAACGCTGAATCTTCTTTCGTCATGAACGCAGGCATCTCGTTCACTGCTTTCGCGTAGCCTCTGCTAAACCCGCGAGGAATCAGCCGCGAAGCGGTATTATTCCATGCCTTCATTTTGGTGCTTTCAGCCTGTCAAATGGGTGTCGAGATTGATCAAAGTTTTTCAACCTTATAATTAGAGCTTTTGGGTTCCATGCTGTGATCACGTGACGTTGACTTTTAGTCAATTGTTCACGTGACATTTAATTTAAAGGTTCATTTTATCCACGTGACATTTTATTCACGTGACACTTGGTTTAAGCTCACCAATTTTCAGCTCAAGTAGTTTATAGTAGTAGTAAACGCTTTTCAGAAATGCTCAAGACGCTATAAATAGTCAGAGGAACTGCTGGCTGTACCAGCCATTGTCCAACGTTACACAAGAAGAATGCCTTGAGGTATAAATACTACATTTCGCTGTACAAATCAACCTTGTTCAACCAAGGTCTGCATCGAATCCAGACTTGGCTACGAGGGCATCAAATGACATGATTTCGAGATGAGCATCAAAAAGCTGATATTTAGTGCGAAAAGCCGAGAGTGCCGGGGCATGAACCAGAAGAGCCAGAGAACACAAAAATAAGTCACTGTTTCAGCATGAGAAGAAAGACTGCTGTGAAATACCTCTTTTTCTGTTCCATTTCTGCTTCTTTTCTGACTAATAGAGCCGTGGATTCGTTTTACATATTGCAGCGCTGGCGACATCTCTGGACATGTTTCCAAATGTTGGACTCCAGTTGGACTGATCTGAGGAAAATAAAAATATATTTCTATTTCGAGAACAATCACCTCGATGAAGCATTTCCAGCGGTTGTTTCACTCTTTTCCACTCTGATTTAGCTTTTCTTGTCTGTTTAGAGCGCAGAGCGTTGTTTGGAAGGGCGGTGTTATTAGTACACATTCGTCATGGCAGCACAGCCAGCCGTTTGACACTCGTGGAACTCCGTATATATATATATATACATATTTCAACGGCTTTTTTTTTTTTTATTTCCACCTGTGTCCTTCTTTTTTTTTTTGCCGTTTCTTTCCAGAGCTTTCTCTATACCCTCTCTATACCCTCTACTATGACAACTCCGCCCTCGCCGATACTCTCGGCAAGCAGGTTTGCTAGGGTGTCTCCGCACAGACCGTTGTGCGCCGGGCACCGGGGGTTTAAGGCCTGTTTTGCAGAAAACACCATTTTGTCCATGAGAGAGGCCATCCGCGCCGGCGCCACCATTATTGAGACCGATATCCAGGTTTCCGGCGATGGCGAGGTCATAGTCACGCATGATCCTACCGCCACACGGTGTTTTGGCACCGACGTGGATGTGACTGAGGTCCCTTACCATGGCGTTCTGGATAAACTAAGGACGGTGGACGGGTTGACTAGCAGAGAGGTTTCCCCCTCTTCGTCTCCTGTCTTGGGTCCCTCCAGCGTGGATGATGATGATTCAAAGGCTGTGCGGCAGGAGGAGCCGGTGCAGGAACTAGATTCGTGCAGCGAAGGTCTCCCCATGCCTACATTTAAAGAGTTGGTGCACATTTTTGCTACTGACCCTGAGTTTCAAGGTATTCAGCTCATGCTCGATGTGAAGCGCACCAACGAGCCCTGGGCTATCGACAAGGTGGTTGAGATTTTGAAAGCGGAAAACCCGGACCTGGAGAACTACTGGGCCAGGATAATGGCCCTGGGCATCTGGAGAATGGATGTTTTGGAACGGGTGCACGAAGTTGCCAGTGAACTGCCGGTGATTCATATTGGTATTTCATTAGGTTTGGCTAAGCGGTTTTTGGACTTTGACCCTCAAGTAGTGGGCATTTCAATAAACCACATGTGTTTGAACATTAGCGGAGGCCAGGAACTAATAGATTATGCCAGAAGCAAAAACAGACTGGTCTATTCATGGACCATTAACACCCCAGAATCAATGAAATGGGCGGTCTCGGCAAACTTGGATGGTGTAATCACCGATAATGTTGACTTGTACTCGCAGTTTGTGGATAAAATCAGCGACCAGGAGATTCAACAGGTTTATGCTAAAGTACCACCAAGTTCGTTTTTCACTTGGTACCAGTCAAGAGTTTCTTTCCCACTGTTTTATTACATGGCTCAGGCATATTTACTGTTTAACAGTATAACTTCTGTGTTTTCCTCGAAAAAGAGTTCATTACTTCCATAATTACATAGACTAAGAATACCATTCGTATTGATTTGGCCCAGTGTTTGCATGGATTATTATCAAAAAAAAAAATTACTAGAATTGTAGATTACATTTCAAAGGATTACTGCCCCTTGCGGTGCCAAAATTCATAATCTACTTCTCTACATTCTAAACCTTTGAAATTCTTCTAGTTTTGACAATCTCCACCGCGGCATCCAATAACTTGTGTGCAATTGCCTCTGGCGGCGGCACCAGGATTGTATCTGACTGTGCGCTACTTGACAGTGCAGACCCGAACTTATAGCCCGGTGCGGTCGACACTTTCAATGCTGCTTTCAGTTCCTCGGCAGAGACCCATTTCGCATCTCTGAGCTCCGGGTCATGATTCAGAAAGATAGTCGGATCAGTTGCCTCTGCAAGACATCCAATCATTATATTTGCTGGGAACGGCCATGGCTGAGTTGAATGAAGGAAAACCCGACCGCATTTAACCCCAGACTCTTCCCATACCTCTCGGCGCACACAATCTTCAATTGATTCCCCCGGCTCCAAAAACCCAGCAAGACACGAATACGCTGCCGTTGACGGGAACCGCCGGTTATTCCCCACGAGTATCTCCCCCTTGGCGTTGATCACTGCTACAATTATAGTAGCATCGGTTCTGGGGAACTGTAGATTGCTTACATGCGTCAAACGCGTCTCACAGGCAGGCTCAATGTCAACACCCCGGTCCTTGGTAGGACACTTGCGTTTGGTTCCCGCATGCAATGACACAGTTGGTCTACCACAGCCGCCACAGAACCGGTTACGCTTGTTCCAGTCGAGAAACATTTTCGCTTGTGAGTACACCCCCAAGATAGACAAGTCTGAGAGTAACTCAGTGCCGATAAATCTAACTGAAGTGAAGCTTTCGCCATTTTCAAGCTTAAGCAGATTGCCATCGCCAACGTCAATAGCAAAAACTGGGATACCCTGGTAATCTTTATACTTGAACCCAGTGTCTGATTCAATGATCCCCAGGAACACCACTAATGCCGGATGGGTCTTTAGAGTGCTATCCCAAGATTCAACGCTGGTTTTCTCGTCTTGGATCTGGTATCCGTTGAGCAAATGCTCGAGACGATTGTAACCTGAATATGCAATATCGTAGAGCCCTTGTTGGCCGTTGCGTACCACAAGCATATCTAGCTTGCTGTTGAAACAGACAAACCGAGCACTGGTATGTTTGAATGCAGCTTGTAAGAACTCGTCATCCTCTCTAAGGAATGAAACCCGGTTTATAGGCGATTCCGAGTATGCATTGTATACCTCTGGTCCATACAACTCCGTTAATATACTCATGTCAATGTAAATCAATGAATTTAAATGAGCACGCAAACGTCGACCTAGGTACTATACTACATATATATAGAACTCTTCATGGTGATCGAAATTTAAGCCTATCGGAGACGATATAATTTTCCAACCCTCTTTTTACATTCATCAAACACCATGTTGAGACAGTCGAGTCGGATTCTCAGAACCACTATTGTTCCTTTAAGAAGCTCAGCTTTGGTTTGCAGACAGCTACCAGGCGCCATTGCTCAAAGATGGTACACCAGCGGAACAACCAGAACTGTCAGGAACGGCAATGGCGAAGAGAATCAGGATGACGATGAGCAGGTTTACCCACCCCCACAAGCCAAGCTTTCCAAAAAGCAGAAGGAACTAGAGGAATTCACCGAGCAAAGGATAATTAACGAGATTTACGCCAAGTACGAGGACTACGAGCCTATCTCTGAGGAAGACTCGCTCAGAATATTCCAGTATGATAATGCTAAGCCGTTTATTGGTATTGAGAATGTTCGGGACCGGGTCTTGTCTGTGATTAGGTCTTTCAAGGAAGTTGACGAGTCAGTGGTAAGTAACGAACCTTGAGCGAGCTTTCGAGCTCCAGAATCTTGTGTTTGAAACTTGAGCTCAGAGGACCTTGAGCTTGAACTTGAGTAAGAACTCGAGTGCAACAATTTTGATGTTTGAGAAATTTGACCTTGAAGCACTTGACCTCAACATGAACTCCAAGTTGAAATAAAAACATGAACTCCAAGTTGAAACAAAAAAAACGTCTAACCCAGCTCTAGATCAACACCAAGGCCACATTCAGCGACTTGGGCTACGATAGTCTCGATATCGTTGAGGCATTAGTTGCAATCGAGGAAGAATTCAACATTGAGATCCCAGAGTACGTATCCCGGTGAGAAAACAGGGTCCAGGCTAGAGACCTAACTTGAATTTATAGTGAAACTTCAGATAAGTTGAAATCTGTCTCAGACGTTATCGAATACATTGTCAGAGAACCCAATGGTATGTCCCAATTCCTTCACTCTCTGCTCTGATTAAAAAGAAATAAAAAATACTAACTCAATCCTAGCAAGGTAAAGAGCATCACAATGATGAGCTATAAAGCTTTAAAGCTATTTACTACATAAACAAACAAATTTCTGTCAATAATAAAACATCTTTAGAGTCTCAATTTATATATATATATATAAGCGTGAAACTATAAAAAAAAAAATAATGCAAAAAAATAAAAGAAAGGAGGGAGATTATTCAAATATTAAGATTGATGATGCAATTCCTCTTGTTGCTCATACTCGGACTGCTTGATACTCAAGAAATCCTCTAGCCAACCTTTAGTAGCATTCATCTTGCTATCGTTATCAGTATTACCGCCTGCTGCTGCTCCTGCTGCTATGTTACCTCCCTTTCTGAATAACCCGCTGCCGCTACTTGCGCCAGCTGCGCTGGAAGTGCCATACTCGGCCTGAACAAGCTGAGTAGGATTAGCCTTAGGCTGCGGCTGATGCTGCTGCGACTGCTGCTGTGCCCCCAGGTCTTCCGGGTTAGCAACACCTCGCTGCTCGCTGTCATACCCAGCAGCAGGTCGTGCAAACTGCTGGCCCAGTGACGACGTCAGTTTCGGTTGTTTGGCGGCAAGCTCCTTTCTTTTCTTGGCAGCCTCCAATGCGGACGAAGCTGCCGCAGATGCATGGTAGTAGTCTCCAATATTGTTATTATTAGAATCGTTAGAGTCATTCACGCCGCCGTTGGATGGTGCGGCAGATGCAGAGGCTGCGGCTGCGGCCGCGGCAACGTTACTACTGCTCTGTTTGTTGAGATTATTATTAGCAGCAGCGCCACTGTTATTGTTGCTTCCGTTACCATTGTAGCCTGATCCACCTTCAACTAGTTGTCTTCGACTGGTATTTGCTTCATAGTCGCCAAGTGGCAAAGCTTGATTCTGGCCAGATTGTTGTAACTGTTGTTGTGGCTGCTGCTGCTGTTGTTGTTGTTGTTGCTGTTGTTGTAGCTGCTGCTGCTGCTGCTGTTGTTGTTGCTGTTGCTGCTGCTGTTGCTGCTTACCATTCTGATACTTGAAAATGGTCCAATCAAACACAAAGTCATACTTGTAGCCCTGACGGATAAACAAATCCCGCAAGGAGCTTCGCAAGTACATGTAATCAGGCTTATCGTCAAACCTCAGGGATTTCGCATAGTTCAACAACAATGTAAACTCCGCAGGCAACCCTCTAGTCAAAGCCTCAGTAGATGTGGTCATCTTACATTCCATGATACGGTCATACTTCTGCTTCTTGGTGTTTGCCTTTAGTCCTTGCCACGGCAAACTGCCCCGACAGAAATAAATCAATACATATGCCAAACTCTCCAAGTCGTCCCTTCGAGACTGCTCAACTCCCAAATGGGTATTGATAGATGCGTATCGAGCAGTACCCGTCAAATGCTTGTTTTCACGGTATGGAATATGAATGTGCGTTCGAATATCTCGATACTTTTTCGCCAACCCGAAATCAATCACATGCACTTGGTTGCCCCGACGGCCAATTCCCATCAGGAAATTATCCGGCTTGATGTCTCGGTGAATAAATGACTTAGCGTGGATAAACTCTAGTCGACACAACAGCTGGTCGCCTAGTAACAGCACAGTCTTGTATGAAAACCGCCTGTTGCAGAAATTGAACAGATCCTCAAGCGAGGGGCCTAACAAGTCAATAACCATGGCATTGTAGTTGTTCTCACAGCCATACCATCGGATAAATGGAATTCCAATGCCTCCCGCAAGACTTCTATATACTCGAGACTCATAATCCAGCTGGGGATGCCTGGCTCGGACACTCTCGAGTTTGATTGCAACCTCTTCTCCAGAGATAAAGTTTGTGCCTATTTTTTGTTAGTATTTTGTTCAACTTGTCAATTTGTCAGTACGAGAGGTTTCCACAAAAGCAAAATAAGAAAAAAATAAAGTTCAAAATAAAATAAAATAAAAAAGTATTTTTCCTCAAAATCTCCAGGTGTTCAAAGCATCGTCATCATAAAACACACCAGCCGAAGGAGGAGAGGGGGCACAAAAACCCACCGAAAAAAACCGAAAACCAAAAACCAAAAAACCAAAAAGAGTAAAATAGAAAGAAACAAAATTCAAAGCCAAAAAGTCCATATAGTGCTTTCTTCCCTGGAAACCTCAGACGACAACCTTCAAATGTTCAAAAACTTACCTAGGTAGATATCACCAAATGAGCCACTTCCAATTTTGCGACTTAATATATACTTTTTGCCAATTCGTAGACTATAATATCACCATAGTTAGACACACACACAAACCCATATAACACAAACGCCACAAGATCACTTACGGTCCGTTGAAAAAGGGCCCATTCTGCTGGCTGCTACTGCTTGATACAGCCTGTTGTTGCTGTTGTTGCTGAGATTGCGGCAGCTGAGGCACGCTCGATGCAGTATTCTGTTGGAGCGGCATAAGTGCAGTAACCACTTCAGAAAGATGTGAGAGAGAGAGAGAAAGTGAAATATAAAAGAGGAAGAAAGAAGGGGAAGAAGAAAAAAAAATTTAATGAGCAAGAAGAAGAACTGAATCTAAAAATGCAGAGAGGAAAGGGAGGAAGGAAAAGAAAAAAAAAAAAAAATCCAAGAGATTTTAAAGTTATGATGGAAATGTTGTGGTTGTGTGTTTTATTATAATTCCGTCGTAGCTAACACAACAAATTTATGTGTTATATCTCGCCAGCGGTTAGAAACGGAATAGCGATGAATAACAACAGTAATAAAACAGAACCGTCACAAGACCTCGAGGTAGTCAGAGTAATGAACCTCTAAGTATTCCAAGCCCCGTCAAACCAAAGAAACCTCCAGGAAGAACAAGAACAAAAAAAAACCCAGGTCTGCGGCTAAAAAAGGACACCACAACACCCGCCGTGTGATGTATAACAAATAAACGCCAAAAGCCCGCTCAAGTTCTGCACAACCAGAACCTCACGGACGCCAGGTATTGATCCTTCTCAAGTTTCTCACCAGCCAAACAAACGCAGAGTTCAGAGCTAGAGAAACAAAAAAAAAGATCTTTTTGAATGGCCAAATTGTACAAAAGTGATGATAAGAAGAGAGAAAGTGTAAATTTGTATTATTGAGAGAAGAAAGTGTGTTTTCGATCACCAGGATCTATATATGCCTTAATGAGCCTTTATATATAAAACCAACAAAGTCTGATGATAGCAATAACAGCGTTTCACAAATAAACCTGTGTCTATTCAGGCTGTCGCTGTGCTCTTCATGTTACACTATACTTATAACTTATACTTATAACTTATACTTATATAGCCAATATACCTTTTTCTAATGCATCACGTGACTTTTATTTTTTAACCTTTTGGCGATATATTATTATCTCATGAATCAAACTCCGTTGAGTTTTGAGGATCCAGGGGTTTGTAGAGGATATTATTATGATTTATTATTACTATTATTATATGGCAAACGCATCAGTATTATTAAAAAAACAAAAGGCAACTCAATCCGTTTAGCGGAGAGGCAAGAGTGTATAGAGACAACAAAAAAGAAAAAGAAAGAGAGAGGCAGATACATTACTTGGTAACGCTCTTGACAAACTTCTTCAAAGAAGTGACAACCTTCTTGTAAGTGGAGTTCTTCTTGACAGAGTCAGGAAGCTTCTTATCGGCGGTATCAAGACCATCGTCAACGACTTTGGCGGCCTTGGTGGCAAGAGACTCGGACTGTGCCTCGCCCTCTTTCTTGGCCTCAGTGGCAGCGTCCTTGGAGGTCTCAGCAGCAGAAGTAGCTCCCTCCTCAACCTTGTCTTCGACCTTGGTAGCGGTCTCCTCGACAGAGGTGGCAGCCTGCTCGGTGGACTCCTCCACAGGCTTGGTGGCGACGGGTTCAGTAGTCTAGATAACAGGTTAGAGACACAGATAAAGGAAAAATCTGAGTGATGACATATACTTACAGGCTCAGACATTATTAGTAGTTACAACAGAAGTTTTGAAGTAAGAAGAAAGAAAGTAAAAAAAAAAGAGGGATTACAAAAGTATAAAAAAGAGACTGTAGTAAAAGGTAAACCTTAAAGAGGAAGGAGAATTTTTTTGTGGAAAAGGGGAAGAGATAGCTATTTATATATACACCGTTGGATGCAAATCATCGCCAAAAAAAAAAAAAAAAAAAAAAAAAAAAAATTTGCAGTGCGCGCGGTGGGTAACAGAGGAGTGTAGGACGCGCCAAGGCGAAGCAGTAGTAAGCTATTGTATCTGAAACTTGGGCATCATTCCTGCCAGTTCTGACGAGTGCAGGAGAAGCAGCTCTGTTGTTTTGTTATCTGTATCATGTTTATTGCATGTTTGGAATGATAAGTGATAAAGGAGTAGCTGGGTTTATGTAAACATGATTTGTCTGCTTCTAGTATTCCACTCTTGTATCCTGTTTCCTTCAGTATCCTTCTGTTCTCCTGTCCTCCTGCTCTTCTCTCAAAAGAGGCTTTGCGTAATATGAAGCATATATCTCCCAAGACGATGATGGTATGGCGCTCATCGCCGTTGCATGATGAGGCTTTGACCCAGCCGCAGAACCTTTTCAACTGCCAAACAAGTATACCATATACTATTCTGTACTATTCTGTTCTGTATTATACTGTTCTGTATTATACTATTCTATATTATCTATTCTATATTAAACTATACCATTCTTGCTCTTGTCTTTCTTGTCATCGTGGAGCCACAGCTTGACAAGGAGAAAGAGTCACCGGTTTGGGGGAGCGGGTGGTGCATCAATTCCATCGCTGCGTAGCAAGCACAAGATAAACCCGCCATTTCCCGGATCTCACTCTCCCGATTTGGCATTCTTAGTCAGAGCTCCACACAGCTTAGGTAACGCTGCGGTTGTCTTAGCATTTGTCCCAGAGACCGTTGAACAATGAGAGTACAAACCTCCTTGAAGTATACAAGAACAATATACAAGTTATTCACTCTATGCCACTGGGTGTCTCCAAAGAGAAGCCACATTGGAATTACCTGAATACATGAGAAAAAACGGAGAGAATAATTCAAATTGGACAAATCACGTGATTTAAGTGCTGCTTATATAATATACTTACTACATCCACGTGATACAGTTTTTTTTCCCACGCGTCTTGACGCGCCCGGTCCTTTTAGTCCTCGACCTACGCGTTCACAAATTAATTTTTTTTTTTTCATTTCACAAACCTGAGTCTTCTTTGACTAATTGCAATATGATAGAACTCCCGCTGGACAATTCGTGCAGCGACATCTCTATTGACAGCCAATTGAACGAAATAGCTTCCAGGATCACCAGGTGTAAACGAATAGTGGTTGTCACGGGAGCTGGGATCTCGTGTAATGCAGGCATCCCAGATTTCAGGTCGGCCGGCACTGGGTTATACAAGACCTCTGGCAAGACCTCTGGGAAAGCTAATTTGAAAACTGTTTTTGATGCGGTGTCGTTGAGTAATCAAGCAGATACGGAGCAAATGCTTGCAGTGCTCTCTGAGCTACGTCAAGCTATACTCCAAGCCAAACCCACAGCGACCCACAAGTTCCTGAGTCTGCTTAGCCAGAAATCACAGCTTTTGCGGTGTTACACCCAGAACATTGACGGCCTCGAGTCAGATATGGCCAAGGGGTCGGTTGTACAGTTGCATGGAGATATACATACCCTGCGGTGTCTTCAATGTAGTCACATAAGTACTTGGCCAGATCCACCGCGGCGAAGAAGGGACTCGAGGTTACAGGCTAGTTCACACTCACAAATAACACCACAAGTAACTTCATGTCCGCGGTGTCAGGAGCGACAGGAAGAACGAGAGAGACTGTGCAAGAGACCTACAGGTATAGGCCGCATGAGACCAAATATCGTACTTTACGGCGAAGAACACCCCTCAGGTGACGACATCGGGTCCATGCTAGACCGCGACCTCCGGAAAAACCCTGACTGCTTAATTGTCATTGGAACGTCACTAGCGGTGCCCGGTGCAAAACAAATGGTGAAAGCCCTAGCGGATCAGGTACATTCCAAAACCCCACCACCATCAGGAAATTCAAGTTCAAAATCAAAAAACTCAAAAAGAGTAAACCCCGGGGGGCTGGTGTTGTATGTGAATAATACCCTTCCAAGCTCGCCGTCGATGTGGGCCCCGGTTTTCGACTACTGGATCAGGGGAGACTGCGATATGTGGATCCGAGATATGAAGCTTAACCGTGCGCCTAACTTTTTCCTGGTTCAGTCCGAGCTGGCCTTGGAAGCAACCAGGAAACGGAGGGAATTTTCCGGACAGGCGAAACAAGATAAGCAGCAAAGTCTCAGAGAAAAAAGACCAAGACAGGGCCTGCAAGAAATCAGCTGCAATCAACTAGGCACTCAGACAGCGTAGAATAATAACCTAGTGCCTAGCGCTGTAATCCTGTATCTCTCTAGCCTCATCTGGGTTCCTGGTGATATAGCACTATACGCGTATATCGATGAGCTTAAACGCATTTGCATATTATATGAAACTTTTAACTGTAGCTATACTTTTCCCCGCAAAATTCCCCATGCACCATCAACTTAGACAAAGCACAATAATGTACCAAACAATTTGAAACTCCTTTTGGTAAAACTCCATCCACGGTCCCCGCAGAAACGACATTTGCGTTCTGTGCTGGAGAAAGGAAGGCTTTTTGTGCTCGATGGGTAGATAACCTTTTTGGGCTTGGTCCTTTGCGTCATTAGTCAATCGATGACCAGGTTCGAGGTTTGTTCCATCATGTGAGGATCTCTATAAACGCTTCGGTGGATTATTCGGTCCGACCCTGTTTCTCCACATATATAAGTCTACGGGTGTTCAAAAGTATTCTTTAAACTCAAGTTTTATTCATCAACCATGTCTGAACGAGATTTACTTGACCAAATTCTCAAGCACGACGAGACGTGGAACTCCGCCGAGACCGTCGTCGAAAGTGAAGGTCCCCTCGTGGCCAATGTCAACGACGCCAAAGCCGTGGATGCCCAGAAGGTTTCCTCCGGGTACAAGTTGACCAACGTCAACGAGACCGCTCAGGGCGTTACCGGAGACTTGGTGCTTGTTGGCCATCCATTCAATGTCTATGGCCGAGATGTCAAGACACTAAAGCTAAAAGTAGAGTACCAGACAAACGATAGAATTAGAGTCAGCATTACCCCAGCTGAAGTGAACAAGGTCACTGCTCACTGGTACTTGTTGCCCGAGGAGATTGTCCCCGCTGGTTCCAACGAGGGGTCCAAAAATCCTAGTCTGAAGTTTGAGTATTCTGAAAGTCCCTCGTTCTGGTTCAAGATCAGCCGATCTCAGTCTAAGGAGGTTCTGTTCAGCACTGAGGGCACCCATCTAGTGTTTGAGGACCAATTCATCGAGTTCAAGACTGAGTTGCAGCCCGATCATCATATTTATGGCTTGGGTGAGATCATTGACGATTTCAGAATTAGTCCCGGTACCGTGAGAACTCTGTTCAACGCAGATATCGGTGATACCAAGGGAGCTAATCTGTATGGGACACATCCATTCTACGTGGAGGAGCGTGGCAAGGCTGCTCATGGTGTGTACCTGAGAAACGCCCACGGTCAGGAAGTCATTGTAGGCAAGACAGATCTTACCTGGAGGACTATTGGTGGCAGCATTGATTTGTACGTGTTCGCCGGTCCTAGTACCAAAGCTGTGATCAAGCAGTACCAGCAAGTTATTGGTCTGCCTGCAATGCATCAGTACTGGACTTTAGGTCTGCACCAATGCCGATGGGGTTACAAGAATGTGGCTGAACTCCGTGAGGTGATCAATACCCATCGTCAGCATGGTATCCCCCTGGAAACTCTTTGGTCTGATATAGATTACATGGACAGGTACCGTGATTTCACTATCGACCCCGTCAATTACCCTCAGGAGGAGCTTGCGCAGTTCTTGGAAACCTTGCATGAAAACGGTCAGAAATACGTGCCTATTATTGACGCGGCTGTGTACTACCCCAAAAAGGGCGAGGAAAAGGAGTACTTGCCATATGTCCGCGGCGTTGAGGCAGACGCCTTTTTGAGAAACAGAGACGGGTCTTTGTATATTGGTAAAGTATGGCCTGGTAATACTGTATTCCCAGACTGGTTGGGCAAGAACACTGACGCGTGGTGGGCTGAGGAGCTTCGAATCTTACACAAGGACCTGAAATACGACGGAATCTGGCTTGATATGAATGAAGTTGCTAGCTTTGTGCAGGGCTCAATCAACCAGACCCCCGGTGACCCCAAGAACGAGATTGACGCGGGTGGCAGAAACGTGTTCTCGCCGCCTTACTCTATCAATACCTGGCAAAGACCAAATACCCTTGATGGCCACGGTGTTGCCACCACTGCGGTGCATGTGGACGAAATCAGTGAGTATGACTACCATAACTTGTGGGGGTACCAGGAATCCGTGTCCACGTACAAGGCCCTTGAGAAAATCCTGCCCGGGAAACGACCATTTGTAATTTCAAGATCGACTTTTGCCGGTTCTGGGTCGTGGGCCGGTCACTGGGGTGGTGATAACTGGGCTAAGTGGGAATACTTGCGGTATTCAATTTCCCAAGGGTTGACCTTCAGTATGTTTGGCATGCCCATGTTTGGCGTTGATGTTGGCGGGTTTTCCGAGGATACCACTCCTGAGTTGTTGAACAGATGGGCTCAATTAGGGGCATTCTTCACCTTTTATCGTAACCACAACGCTCTTAACTTGATAAGCCAGGAGTTCACAGTGTGGCCGGAGGTTGAAGCTGCAGCTAAGGCGGCCTTGCGTATCAGATACCTGTTGTTGCCATATTTCTACACGTTGTTGCAACAGGCTCACGTTTCCGGTGAAACTGTGTTAAGAGCGTTATCCTGGGAGTTCCCCGGTGAGGTCACGGGTGCTATTGATACTCAGTTCATGCTGGGGCCCTCGATCTTGGTCACTCCTGTCTTAGAAGAGGGGGCAACTACCGTTGATGGCTATTTCCCCGGCAAGGACACTCTGTGGTATGACTGGTACACTTATACTCAAGTGGACAAGGTCACCCCTAATAAGCTGACTACCATTGACGCACCCTTGGGACACATCCCTGTGTATATCCGCGGCGGCAGAGTTCTGGCCCTTCAGGAGCCCGGTTACACCACTGCTGAGAGTAGAAACGGTGAGTGGTACTTGGTAGCTGCCTTGGACAGCCAGGGTGAGGCTCAGGGTGAATTATACGTGGACGACGGTGAATCGATCAAGTCCAGTGCCGCAGACATTGAGTTTACCGTCACCAAGGGCAACAAATTTTCAATCTCCAAGTTCCAGGGTGATTACGAAATTAAGCAAGCGGTGGCGGAGCTTACCGTGCTCGGCGTGGAAGCCGCCCCCAAGACTGTCTCCTGGAACGGGTCCCCTGCTCAGTTTGTATACAAGAAGGACGCCAAGGTGTTGAAGGTGTTCAGCAAGGTGGCAGCTTCTCTGAGAAAGGGTCTAGAGATTGAGTGGAACTAGTGCTAGATGTATATGTGCAGTGAGCATGCTTATAGATATAACGTACATAAAAAACCAAGCGAAAAAAAAAAAAAAAAAAAAAAAGCTGACTAAGCTTCTATCATTAGTGAGATCTGGGGGGCTTCATGTCCAGTTTATCTCGTAACTCGTGGCTGCATGCCACCATTGTATAGAGATCAATCATTTGCAATATATGTCTGACTTAGAGCTGTAAGTGAGTGCAACAGTTGAGTACTGACATCTTTGATGCATCCATAGCAGTAATTGCACTGATAGGTTCCTCCTCGTACTCTGCCTGCAGACGCTACTTAGGACGCATATCTCGGGAACCCCCACTAGACTAGACCTTTCTTCCCGTCTCCCCGTCTTAGACCACTCGTCGCACCACTACTACCCGAGAGCGCAAAACCGGCGGCGGCGGCATCACAGAACAGCCTCAAAACGACAAATAAGAAAAAACGACAAATAAAAGAAAACACAAAAGCGCCCGATATACTAAATACAATAGGATGCAGAACAATATTTTTCGAAAAACGCCCGACGGCCAGTGGGCGGTTGGCGCAAATGGCATGAAATCAGTCTAAAAATCAGACTGGAAAAAGAAAGCAAATATAGCAGCAAGAGAGAAAAAAATAGGAGCAATACTAAATTCTGTTCTATTGTAATCTGCATCGTAAATTACCACATTAGGGGCTAATACGCAAAACCTTCCATGCATGACGGCCACGGCCCAGCAGCCGCCACTAAAAAAAAGTGCGCTGACGTTTATTTGCTTTTTCTGCAATAAAAATCTGGAGGAGAGAAGTTCCATGCATGCAAACAATACAGCACAGGAAAAGCAATTACGATCTAAAAGTTTGTATTAAAGAAAAACTTTACTTTTGGCCATTGTTAAATTTTTTAAAGATCGGGGAGATCTCACTAAAAACTTAGCGAGATCTACATTGATTGCGCCTTATTGTCAAGAACTCGTGCACTTACCTAAAGCGGTATCTGCGGACACGCCCAGGTACGACGATCAGTGGATGTCAAGATTGTATGCAAGAGTGGCCAGACTTTTTTGAAAGTTTAATTTAATCTTTCTTTTTTGGCCTTTAATTGTTCAATGTAGATCATGAAATTTTTTTCTTCACTCTATTTCTTCTATGCCATTATGATTTAGCTGAACAGTCATTGGTTCATTCTGATTTATATGTCTCCATCTTTTTTTTTTTTATTTTTTTTTCTTCTTCCAATTATTGCATCATTAATTTAAAACCACAGGTTAGATAGCCGGGAACTGGAGTTAGGTCTCCGGTTTCAGACCATGCAAGTATCCCCAACAGAATAACAGCAAGAAACGGCTTTTAGTCGACGCCAGTACTTCAGTACTTATGACCTTTGACTCGTATAAGCTGATGCATGATGTCAAAAGAGTATTTCAATGTATTCTCAAAGGCCGAGAGCATAGAAATACTGAAAACTCTCGTAGGCTGCGCATGTATACTGAAAAGGGTAAGCTGCTTGGTTCGTACAAAACCAGACAGTGAGTGATTTACAATTATATGGTGGGCCTGCGAGGATAGCTCGTACGACCTGAGCAAGAGGCTCTTTCAACATCACACTATTCTTTTTGAGCTTTCAAGCGTAAATTTTTTGCATATCCTTAGCGTTGCTACATCTGAGCTATGCTGAATCAAATTTTCCGAGGGCTCTTCTCAATCATATACAATCTTCAACTCAAGGAAATAGGCCAATATAGTCCAAAAGCATTCGCACTATTTTCAGTTTTTTGCATCCAAAGCTATAACTACAAACTGAAACCAGCGTACAGAATCTACCTTCAAAGAAATACTGTAGCTTTAGATTTTAGAGAGCACATATCCAGCCTAAGACGGGCCAAAAATATATACATGTCAGCCCCGGTAAGTCTAAACTTGAGCTTATAATGTATATACATACATTGGGCGCGCCTCATTTCGCGCGCCTCATTTCGCCAGGGAAATCACGTGGAACTCAAGTCACGTGAAAATTACCGCCACGGTTTTTCTTTCAATCTGTTAAACCTCCCAAATTAGCAGCTTCACCCAATATCAATATATATTATATGATCGAGCACACACACCTAACACAAGGTTGTGTTCATTTTATACCACTTTGTCTCCATCAAATTAATCCTCTTTTCATCTTTATTCTTAAATTATTATGTACGCCGTTGCGGCTGCTGCTAGTCTGCCACAGAGTAGTGCGGGCCCTAGTCTCCATGGGCCGGCCAGTACCTCTAGCAATCCATCTTCCTCCAACGTTCCAGCATCCTCCAGATCAAGCAACACCAGCTTACCTCCAGCACCTGCATCACAACACCTTGCAGCCAGGGACGGCTCCTCTCCGGCCGGGAGCTCTACAGCCGCGAGCAACAACAACAACAATAACAACAACAACGCTGCGCAGGCAGCTGCTAGTATAGTAGCTGGGCTCCCTGTGGGCGCAGGGTTACCTGACATTGACCGCATGGCATCTGAGAGACAGACCTCGGACGATGACCAGGTTTTTACGTGGATCCTTGAGCTGATGCACGGGCCTAACCGCGAGCGGGCATTACTCGAGCTAGGCAAGAAGCGAGAACAATATGACGACCTGGCACTAATTCTGTGGCATTCGTTTGGAGTCATGACATGTTTGCTACAGGAGATCATATACGTGTATCCGTTACTATCGCCGCCACAGCTGACATCTTCTGCATCTAACCGCGTTTGCAATGCGTTAGCGCTGTTACAGTGCGTGGCTTCGCACAATGACACGCGGAACCTGTTTCTGAATGCGCATATCCCGCTGTTTCTATATCCGTTCCTAAACACGAGCTCGAAATCAAGAGCGTTCGAGTACCTTAGGCTGACTTCCCTGGGGGTGATTGGCGCATTGGTGAAGAACGATTCGCCAGAGGTGATCAATTTCTTGCTTTCTACTGAAATCATCCCCTTGTGTCTACGCATCATGGAGTCTGGCACGGAACTCTCCAAGACAGTGGCTATTTTCATCGTGCAGAAGATTCTGATGGACGATATGGGGCTGAACTATATATGCCAGACCTACGAGCGGTTTTCCGCGGTTTCTGCCGTGTTGGCAAACATGGTGTCCCAGCTTGTGGAGCTGCCTCCTACCTCGTCGCGGCTGTTGAAACACGTAGTCAGATGTTACCTGAGGCTAAGTGACAACGCAAGAGCAAGAGATGCACTGCGACAAGTTTTGCCTGAACCACTGAGAGATGCAACATTCTCGCAGACTCTGAGAGACGACGCAGGAACTAAACGGTGTCTGGCCCAGCTCTTGTTGAATTTATCTGATAATTACGAGTAGTACTAATAGTGTATTGATTACATAATAAAAAGGAAAATTTTCAATTATTCCCCTTTGTGCATTAAAATCGAAAGAAATGTACCCATCTAATTTTTTTTTTTTTTTTCGTTTTTTTCATTTTTTTCGTTTTTTTCGTTTTTTTCATTTTTTTTTTCTTTCTTTCATTTATTCATTTATTCGAGCCTGTATCCAAAATACATACAGCTCTGACAAGTCCAGCTCTTGGTTACTCAAACTACTGGTACAAGTCCTTATCAGTGCTTTCTGTTTCTGCTATTTCCTTTGTGCTACGCGTTACCTGCTTGCTTCAATATGCCTACACCACTGGGAGTACGCGAGACCAAACCCACGAGAGGTCGCAAAGCAGGCGGCACCAACTCCAAGACCAAGAAGAGCGCGGCAAACACCAAACCCGACTCTGACAATAACAACAACGATGACGACACGTCGGACCTTGAAGATATATCTACTAAAGTTCTAAGCGAGTGTGAGTGCCAGGACTGCGGGGAGCAATTTGCAAGCACGGTCGAGCTGCGAAGACATTTCAAGATCCAGCACCTGAAACAGACATTCCGGTGTCAGAAATGTGGCAAGCTGTTTGGATCTATTGCTGAACGACAAACCCACAAGAACAACAAACACTTCTCCAAATTGAGTATACAGCTACGCAGCAAGAACTTCGTGGAGTTTGATCAGGACGCAACAGTAAGCACCGCACGTAATGAACAGGGCTATTTCAAGTGCCCTGCGGTCTACTGCTCGTTTGCAACTAAAATCCCGTCATACTGGTGCGATCACGTGCTGAATATTGAACACAGCGGAGTTAACCCTCATAAGCGCAGACGGAGGTTCAACCAAGAGGACTGAAGAAGAAGAAGAAGAAGGAGATGTATTTTATAATGTGTATGAGTAATGAAAGATTTGTGATTTACGGGTGCTTGGTTTGTTTTGTTTGAGATTTTTTATTGTTGTGTTGTGTCTCATGAGAGATGATGATGCATGACGATATATGCGGAGGTGGAGAAATCAAGACTCAGCAGATCTGGGTATATATATGCTGGGGATTAAGAGGTTTGAAAGACGAAGTGAGCACAGGTGGTTTTTAAGCATTGGGTTTAATGTCCTGAGATTTGCAATACTAGATCTGAAAGTGCATTAAAAGCTATTGAGGCTGTAGCTTGGAGTGCAATTAGCTGGGAGAGAAAGTTTGATTTGTCTCTGACATTTCCAGTTTCATTTTTTTTTTTACCTATTGATCAAGCTATTGATCTAGCTATTGATCTAGTTATTGGTCTGGTTATTCTGGTGTGGCTATCTGGTTATTGATCTAATTTCTGGGCTAGCTGTTGATCTGGGGTTATGTGTGTGAATTGAATCATGTACTACAAAGAGATGCTGATGCACAGCGGCAACTGAGGGACTAATTTCTGGAAACTCGCGGGATTGGGTTTTCTTTTTTCTTCCTTGTTATCAATTTCCCGTTGCCCACAGGAATCCGTCTTTTTGTCAGAACTGGCCCAGAAGAAAGAAACTGGAAAGAGCCAGGAAAGACATCTATCAAGGTCATTTGGAAGATGGAAAGACTTTTTAAACAGAAACAAGAAGTCCTCTGGACCTCAGCGAGCAGAGACAGACAGACGAATAATGTTATCCTGAGAAAGACTGGGGGACTAGCTGAGCCCGTCTTTGTTTAAAAGAAGCAGCAGACGCAGAGGAAGCTCGCCAAAAAAGACGCTTTTTGTCTGCGTCTTCGATCATAGGCAAAGGCGGACGAGCAAAAAAGGAAGCACCGGTAGCTTGAAGGAACTATTTTGGACAAGCTTTGCCATATGCAAGATGCAAAATAATCGTGCGTAGTGCTGCATGCTACCGGATTTGTGGCTTTTTCTTTTGAGGTTTTTCCTTTGTGTTTGGTCCTTTGACCTTTTTCCGTTGAATCCAAGAAGAAGCTGCCAAGAACCGTTCGCGAGAAATGCTCACGGACCCACCTTTTGCATGATTTGAGCACAGAGAAAGCGGAAAAAGAGCAGGTTGAGCAAGTGGGTCTCTGGAAGAAAACAAACGCACTAGAATCGTTCTTCTCGGACTAAACGGGTGCCATAGAAGAATCAGCAGCTTCCCTACTACCACACCTTTGATCCTCGAAACAAGTAGCCGCCAACCTAACAAGTGAGATCTCTATAGCACCGTAAAATCGCTTATGTTAGGTGTGGGTCTGGTTGGGAGGGTCTCTCTACGTATACAGATCGAGGCAACAATACCAGCAGAAGTTTCAACCCCAAAATATATTTTTTTTTATTTTTTTTATTTTTAGTCCCTCCTTTTGGGAGAGAGAACCTCAGATGAAAGACGGTTAAGACCATTGTGACCGTTTTCCCATCAGCCCACTTGGTACTCTTTGTTGATTTGCACAGTTTGTAGAGTTTCGAGTATACAGCATAAAACACGGTATTTTCATCACATATATAGCGCCTATAATTAGGTTCCAGAAAAACAAACTAAAAAATGGCCTTAACAATAGAAACTTTTCACATGGGCACCTCAGGCCAAGAAAAAAAGGCGCAAGGCCTAATGCCACTGAGCGGCATTTTCCATCGGTCAAAGTCTCTTTATATTTTGTTTTTGTGGAAACTGAATTTGCTTTTTGCTACTTGCTTTTTTCTGTTTCCGCCGATCTATTAATTGTGGGAAGCTAATTAATGCAATGAAGATCCAGAGGCTGCATAATGGAAGATTGGTTTGTTTCGGTGCGTCAATTTGCTTGTAAGAAACTCTGTGCCTCACTTTATGCCCACGCGGGAAACAATGGAGCACATGAGCCTAGATCGGAGTATGTTTTTTTTTTGTTTTTGCTTTTTCTGCAAATTCTTCTTCTTCTTCCTCATTAGACTCAATCACAGTAAGTAAAGAAAAATAGCCAAAGAAAAGCTCCAGAAGACAAAAAAAATGGTAATGAAAGAAGAAGAGAGAAAGAAACAAGAGACAAAGAAACAAGAGAGAGAGAAACAAGAGAGATCTCAGCGAGAGTGGGTCATCGTAAAGCCTTGCAAGTGACACTCTGAGGAAACACCTCTTGGGATCCCTAGATCTCTGTGAGCAGCCTCTTTTGAGCCGTGTTCAAGAGTTATGATTGTCCTGTGGGGCCTCCATACAAAGGAAGTGGGAAGCAGTTATGGTCTGACTCTGCTTTTCTCTACTCGTTTGCTTGCATTAAGCATTTGTCCACTCGGCGACACTGGCAATGACTGCTTTAGTTAGCGCTTCCATGGTGCGCTTTGGCTGCATTTATCTATAGCATAAAAACACCTTGGAAAGCACGTTATATCAACTGAAAGAACTGGCAAGAGCTATCAAGAAGGAAGCCAACGAACGATCAACGTTGCTAATAATCTTGCTGCTAGTCCGAGTTTTTAACTATCGTGACTGCTTTTGGAAGTATTGCCTCTACGGGATTTTATGGGAAAACTGCCCCAGCTCCAAGAGCTCTTCGGATACTACGGCAGCCCGGTGTAACTTCTGCGCACTAGCTTTGCATTGCAGTATCCTTGTTGTCAACCAGCAAACAGACACAGATCCCCCCAGGAGCGGGTAGGCCGAGAACAGTCCCAGACCCGTACCTTTAATCTTGACAGGTTTTGGTGGTTAAATTACCACCCGTTTACATTAATTATTCTTCTTTTTTCTACGAGCTTTCTTTTGCAGAGCAAATATGTGTGTATTTAGGTATTTTAGATATCAAGCAGACCCTTGGGTATGGCCCTTTGCTGAATTAAAACGTTGGCATAAATGACATTCAAATTTCTCGATAGAACCTGCGTCTCTAGGCGCACGTCCATCCAATTGTGAGTCCCACATTCTTCAGGAATAATTTGCAGCGTGAGAGGGCTCCAAGCGTCATTAATGCTAGACATTACCACTAGCTCAAGTCAGCGCATATCTGCATTGTTGCCTGCAGTTGTTTTGATATATTATTACTTCGGGACATCCATAACAACATTATATTAATTACCCCCTATTTTCTCTAGCAAGTCACTAGAAAGGGCCTCTTTGTATTTGACTTCTTCTGGCGGCCAAGCCAGTTTGGAGCTCCTGCACACACACACATACACACACACACACACACACAGAAACACACGCCTAAAGAAACTGCGTCTTTGAAGTTTCGAGCTTCTCAGAAGCAACAACGACCATGACTAGATACAGCAGCAATGGCAAATCCCAAACGGAAAACCCAGAATGGCAGTTCATGCTGGCCTCTCTTTCTCTCTGTAATAATCATATTCAAAAAAACCCATGGGCTTTAATTGACCAGTGTTTATTCTCTAGCGCAATTAAGCAATAACAAAATATTGAAGAACCTCTATTGCGGTATTGCCTCTAATTGCAGTATTCCCTCATATCGCAAATAGTTCAATATAAAAGATATAGCAGCGGCAAAAAGCAGCCAATAGAGAAAGTGGTCAAAGCGCTGAAAAGGGTCTCCATAATGGCAGAAAAAGCAAGTAAGGATTTAGAATAGAGAAACACAAATTATTTGCTTTTTGTGCCCACATGAAAAATTTTTCTTTTTTGTTTTTGTTTTTCTTTTCTAAAACGTTGCTTTTTTAGATCTATTAATTGTTTGTAGATTTGCTTTTTGTCATCTTAATACTTGCTTTTTTCTTCTGTGCTCGAAGAATACTTCACGCCCTCCAGCTTTTCCACTCAGTGCCTTGGGTAAACACTCGCTCGCTTTGTGGACTTCGGAGTTCTCCAGGAAGACCCGCTTTATTGCTTTTTTGTGCCTTCGTATAACAGAAGAAGAAGGAGCATATGACTTTATTGTCGCTGCTTTCCTTGTTGTTGCTGTGTTGTTGGGTCGTTTCTTTTCTTTTCACTCAAAGGCTTCGCTCCACTTCGAGTCACCGCTCCTCCAGAGCGAAGACTATAAGTATAACCTCATATCCTCCGTTGGTTAGATCTCTTCATACTATTCATTAGGTTCTACCTTATTCCCATATACCCTTCTCTCTCGTTATTTATCGCAGAACGATGAAGCTCCAGTCCACTCTGGTCTCTCTTGCTTCTGCTATCGCTCTGCTTGGAGCTGCTCAAGCTGCACCCGCACCCGGCTCTGGTTCTGGTTCTGGTTCTGGTTCTGGTTCTGGTTCTGGTTCTGGTTCTGGTTCTGGTTCTGGCTCCGGCTCCGGCTCTTCTTGCGCTACTCACTACACCCCTACCGTCTCTCCTGGATGTGTTGCTGGCAAGAACGGAAATGGCGCTGACGCCGAGATTGTTTACACTGATGTCTTCCAGGAGGATGGCACTTGGTACTACACTTACCATGTTACGTTAGATGTTGGTACTACTAATCCTAATGACATGAATCATGCTCAGCAAGATGTCCCCAGCCCTCAGGTTATCTGGAAGTTGCAGAATAAGGTTAAGACTGCCGTTTCACCAAGCGAATACGATTTCTACTGGACTAACTCATTTGTTCCAGATACTTCCAAAGGATGTGTGGTTACTTTGCCCAGAATTGAGCTCCAGTTTGATTCCAACAATGGTAAATTCCCCAGCTTCGATCCTCAGACCAACTGTAACTCTGACTCTGCTAGTCCCTTGATGGTTTTCAACCACTGCAGTGGCGGTGTTTCTTCTTGTTCTAGCTCCGCACATGCTTCTACCTCTACCCCTTGCACGACTTCTACACCCGCTTCTAGCTCAGCACCTGCTTCTAGCTCAGCACCTGCTTCTAGCTCAGCACCTGCTTCTAGCTCAGCACCTGCTTCTAGCTCAGCACCTGCTTCTAGCTCAGCACCTGCTTCTAGCTCAGCACCTGCTTCTAGCTCTGCACCTGCCTCCAGCTCAGCACCTGCCTCCAGCTCAGCACCTGCCTCCAGCTCAGCACCTGCTTCTAGCTCAGCACCTGCTTCTAGCTCTGCTCCTGCTTCCAGCTCAGCACCTGCCTCCAGCTCAGCACCTGCCT